>UZAN01040333.1:797-11277 GCA_900618425.1 Echinostoma caproni | reverse complement strand
TTCTGCTTGCTCCTTGACCTGGATGGACATACTCCAACACTGACCACTGTCCCCATCTTGCGCGGGATTTGGTTTTGGAAGCTGAAAAAGGGCAGGAGTGAATTTTTAAAATACATAGAGTGCAATTATTTTTAATGAAATACGCAGTGCGTTATTCCTCACGTCCACGTTTCCAAGCAATATGCCTATACCAGTTGATGTAGTCTAACAATTATGAACGCAAAACCCAAGGAAGATCGCGTCGGAAATTTTTTGTCGCTCCATTATACTTTTCAAAAATGTGCTATAGATATCTGTTTTGTTTAAGAAAATTCAGGGTATTTCAATCGAAGTTCTGAAAAACCATTTCCCATGCACGCGCAGTCCGTAGCGAACGCGTCTTTTAATTGGAGCACTTCATAATAACAAGCTACCATTATTATTGGTTTACCGTCCCTTTGTATCAGATAAATCAAATGCTGAACAGAGCTCAAGAGCGTTCACTTAAGACTTTTGAGTTGAAAATAAAAGGAAACTGTTATTGTTGTTGTGGGGATGAACTCCAGTGTATAGAGCGTTAAAGAAACAGAAACTGAAATTACCATGCGCAACTATTGTGATCTTCCTGGGTTCGACTGAGTTCTAACCCCGGAAGATAGTGCCAACATGTCCGAGTTAAGGTACCCGCAACAATCCCGCAAAGATCTGTCCTGTTAGATCGCGTACGAAGAAAGTGGAAAACCACTTGAACTGGAGCCTTGTGATCAATGGGCTAGCATGCTTGCGTTACACGTTTGAGACCACGGGTTCGATCCTCAACTCGATCCATGCAGTCGGACTACTGTTGGGAGCCAACAAATTTAAAATAGCTTTCCAGGTCATGCTTGTGTCCTTCCTGTTTACAGCGAAGTTGGTCGTGTAAGAGAACTACTTTGATGTTTCAGAAAACCATTGAGAACCGTGCCTTAGAATTAGATACATAGATATATATTCCCAATTTTCGTGAGATCATCATCCTCTTGTATAGTTACATTGATATCACGTAGACAGTAAAAACGCTTTTGCTGAGCAGAAAATGTTACCACCTTAACGTGTTCTAAAATTTGAACATTTTGCCGTTTATGTTATTGTTTAACCCTTATTTCGTGATTAAACAGTAAAACGTTGCTATATGCTTTAGTCATTGAACAAACAAATTACTACAAACATCGCAATTCCCTTTTTGATTTCTGGTATTTATTATTAATATTATTTATTTTTTTAAAAATATGCAGCAATAACTGTATGCGAAACACTCTTTGAGAGCATGAGATGCAAGTCGACCAAGTGGCAATATTAGAATATATCACGTTTGGAATAAGCATCCAACTGTTCTAAGTACTCTCTCTATTATTTGTTGTAATGGCTTTCTCAGATAGATGTTTCTATCATTGTGGATCTTTTTTGCATCAACTCAGAGATTGTTGGTTCAAACTCCACTGACGCGAAATCCATTACCAATATTCGTGGTAATTCTTCACAGACTATCTTGCAGACTGTAAACTTTACTATGCGATTGATATTAATTTTATAAAATTACATGATTAAGTCACGCACTCGAAAACTAATACCATAATACTCACAAGGAAGAAATAAAAACCTGTGTTAATCGCTAATAAATTTTCTCAGATATCTTACAAACAGCCCCATTGCAACTCAAGGTATGACATGAACTGTCCACTTGTGGATTTTACAAGTCCCTTGAAATCCTTTTTACCTAAACTTCTGACCAAAAGGAGAGTATTCTTAAAGTTTTGAAAGTAACCACTCTCGGGTCTAGTTATCTGTATTTTTCCTCTCCTGTAGATTGTCAGTCAACCAATATTCACTGGCATATAAGGCTCTATAATGGGAGAATTTCATCTGCCAAGAAAACGCTGCTTGCAACCTAACGATCTGATGCTTTTAGTGATTGTGTTGAATCTTAACAGATGGCTAAATTTGTCTACAACCAATCTGACGCGAGTACTACTGTGCATCCAATTAGCCGTAATTAATGATCGTTGAGAAATTCTTAGCGCAAATATTTCTATAAGTGAACATTCCAACTTATACTTCGTGCGCTGACTAATTTATCACGATTTGCTGCACTGCGGTGTAAACTGTGAGCTAGAAATCACACGTTGGGTTCAAAACTATCATTCCTATCATCTTTATAATCAAACATACGAAAGTTGATACAGTAGCGGTAATGTGATCAAACACTCAACTTACCCTCAAACAGCAAGGTTGTTCACTAGCGGTAATTTGTTTAAAACCAGTTAAAAACAAACGGAACAGAGTCCATCGCATCACGAAACCGAATTAGTTTGTCGCATGCAATCTGCTTGACGTGAACAAAGTGAAATCACTTGGTCCGATGTTGTCCACGAATCCAGAGCTGAAAGGGGCAGAGGTAAAGGTGCTACAAACTGCCTCGCCCAATTCGTCTTTCACTTGGTCGGCTGCAAACGGAAACCTGTTGCATAGCGTACACATGAGTTTTCAACTGTATGCACACAAACACGCTCACCCACACCCACATACACATGCAATTATATCCACGTGAAACCAATGCGCTGCAGCTCATTACCTGTCCGTTCGGTTTATATCAGCTCACTAATGGTGTCCGCGATTCGAACAAGGCGTATACTCACGCCTCTGCTCTACGGCTGCTGAAGTTGATGACGACGATGATGATGCGGGCTTGCATTTGCGCGGCAGGCACGCACGCATTTTACCATTTGGATAGACGCAAAAACAGGCAGTCAAATGAACCAACCGATGGTCAACAGTCATTCAGAATTCCAACCGAGGTAAGTGAGAATAACAAACCCGAGTTACGGTCCTCGTATCCCATGGTAATCTACTCGGCTAGGGTCAGTGATGTTCCCGGTTGGGCGTTACTCTTTACATGCTGAAACTACCGGTTGATGGTGGAGAACGGATTGCCAATGGTCAAACAGTCAGCTGTAGGAAAAGTTCGGTTAAGAATGAGCATATCAATGTCTGTTTCTCCTGTTCACTCAAGTGAATAGAATCAAAATAGGAATGACTACTGCGGATGATAGACGTGGGGAGTGAGAGAAGGACTACGATGGACAGGAAACAACGAAAGGGGAGGAGGAGGAGGAGCGGTTTTCGTATGTTTTTAGTACTGGTTTCACTGTTGGTCTGTGTTCAGAAAGCTCGTTCCCGAGGGTGGGTGTGTCTGTGTGTGTAAAGAAATGGAACTAAGTAACATGAATCAGTCTACAATAATCAATAACACACACTGCCAATCATTGTAAATCCTCAAATATCTTGCTATTCTGTTACAATACCCAGCTTTTCAGCAGGAAAGTTTCAAATTTGCACAGATTTACGAACACTATATGCGGAAAAACATGTCCATATGCATTTGTTTCATATAAGGCTTAAATCTTTGTCCCCGCTCAGTGTCATTCTATTGTCCTTGTGTGTTTTCCGTTCCCCCACCCACTTCCAGTGTGAACTGTGTCCATGCAATTTGTTTGGTTATAGTTTGTGAAGCTCCCAACATGCGCTTATTGACCCCTGTCTTATAATGTGAATAACACACGGCCAAAGAACCAACCGCACTGAAGATACTCATTACGTATGTCAAGGTCCTCACTCAGCTGAGCAAAAACTTTTGCTGTCTGCCTCAGGGATACTTGTTTCGATAACGGTGAACACCAATCACATTGCGTGAGGATGTTCCGACGAAGCCACACCGAAGTTATCCAGACACCGATTAAGTTGCTGGGATCAACTGAGAAGATTTCCAGGGCGGATCGACTCGAAAAACTAAACAATTCATGATTGCTTTCTACTGAAGCATTCACTCCTAAGTCTATTTAAGAACAACTTAGCCAGATTTTAAGTATACATTCAGAACACCGAGACTAAATATTTTGAAGTAATCCGGAAGCTAATTTGCTGGAGCACGAAAAATGTTCAACTTGTCTTCGACGGTGAATTGTATCTTTACGGGTTCTCTACCATAACCGTGGCTGGCTGATATTATCATGGAAAAACTTGCAAATGATTTCATAAGAAGATGCATGGACAAAGTTCGGACAACATCGGCCCTATATGGATGACATTTGTGTGACCGAGAGCCCAGAAATTTAAATAATTTTTTGTGATCGTTTGAGTTTGTCTCAAATAAACGTTCAACTGATAACTGAGGTGAAATCCGCCAATAGTCTTGCATTCTTTGATGACTTTTTCCACTGTGTGCAAATTGGGTATACTTCCGTAGGAAACAGACTTGAATCGAACAATCTACATAACCGATTTGAATCAAGAACATTGTAATTTGTATTGTTAACAGGATATTAACAATCAGCTCAATGGAATCCGAAAACGAAAAATGAATTAAACTGATTTACACTTCTAAATCTGACGGATATCCTAAATGGATGACACACAAATGCGCACAAACAGCCTTTACAAAGCAGAAAATAGACACTTGTGCAAAGACCACCTTATTGTATTTAGAGTCATTACCCTATCCGGGAGAATAAGCAGATGTCAAAAGTCGGGTATTGAAGTCACATAGAATTCCGTCGAGTAATTTTGTTTGCTAATCTACTAATCCCACTGCAAATAAAAGAAGGAATACCACCACATCTTTTTACAGTTAGCGACTCGTAAATCGTGTTCCAGAGCACCAGTCAAAATGTCTTGAAAATTGATAAGTAAAAGGCGAATCGACACCGAGTGCCGATCAAATAGCCAAGGCGAATCACTGTCAGTTTGATTCAGTCTTTCCTATCCTTTTACAAAATGGAAGATTTGCGACTAAAGTACGTCAAATGTCGCCTGTTACCAGTCACTAAACCTATGGCAATCCGAATGAACAATCCCAATTTGTGCTCGCAGAAATAGTGTGTTGAAGCTCTTAAGTTGTCAGGGCCACCTCTTTGCTGACCCCATTAAACAAAAACCATTTTTCACAAAAATCACAAAAGCAATTACATAACTGTAATTCTCTCATTTGAATGTACACTTAGTTCCACCCATTTTAAGGATAACTTTCTAATTGTGATGTATTTGGTTAGTTATTAAGGCAACCCAAACTATCCTGTATGTTACTTTATCTTTCAATTATTTGTATGGAGTCTTTTCTCTTTCGAAAAAAAGACTAAAATATTGTGTTCGACAGCTACTTATTTGTTGTGATTTCAACTTCTTGCTCATTCTGAAATTCGTCGAAGGAGAAAATAAAACGGCAACTAAAAAATAGTACAAATAAAGATTTTCTATTATTCAGGCAAGCCTCTACGGAGGTTAATTTCAACAAAAAGACCACATAGAATATTGCACGATTCCCTGCATTGCAATATGGTGCACAAAGTGCAATGTTCGTAAAGGACTTTAGTGTGGTAACAAACGAAAGCAAAATACTGTAAAACAGAGAAAACATTAAAGATTTGAAACACTGGGTCCCCTTTATCCATCGTATCAACAATGAAAGAAGACATATGTAGCGAGATGAGCTTGTTTGTTTGACGTCGGCGATTAGGAAGATTAAAACAATAAAGGGCTAGGGGTGAAAGGACCATGTCACCAGGGTAACAACAATCTCCCAAAGTTATATTTGTGGAAACAAGGGGGGCTTCTATCGAATAATAGCAATCGATTCAGCAAACCTTAGCAATCTTGTGACTCGTAACTTGTAGACACTCCGAAATGATGTGCTTCGGTCAATTTGATGTTGCATCATCAGCAGATGTCTAGCTACGGCTGATGATGGAGCCTTGTAGTTTTGATCGTCTTTACCTCGATTGCGTCATCTGATTTTGGACCCAGTTTAGAATAAGTTGCATCACCGGAATGCGTGATTGCCGCTCTGCACTGCCCACGTAGGTCGCTCCACAACCACAGTGAAATTGATAGATAAGATTAAATTTGGTAGACAGAGCAACACTTTCTTTGCCGGGAGTGTGGGTATCATAGTTGTCCGGTAGACGATTTGGGGTCGGCCGCATAGTAGGTTCGAGCGATTGGTAATCCCAGTTGTTTATTGAGCAGACGGCTTACTTCATCACCTTTGAAGTGAAGACACAATGTGACCCGCAATTTCGGAACTTGCGCAAACAGTCACTTTCACAGTTCTCGGTTTCCTATGGTTATTACCGAACGCCTCTGGATAAGGGTTTTGTGCTAGCAACTCCAAAAGGCTTTGAAGTTCTTGTTCACTTCTGTCTTCTTTGCAGATTCGTCTTGTTCTGTCACATAAGGTCCGAACAAGACCACGTTTATACTCCAGGGGTGTAAAGCTCCCGAAGTGTAAATATTGGCCTTTCCAGGTTTCCTTTCGTTAGAAGAATAGGGCAATTGTTGCATCTTCTTTACTGGTCATGCTGATATCAAGGCAATGGAGTGTGTTGTTGGATTCAGATTCTATTTTGAACTGTATATTTGGATGTAGTGTACTGAGTTCATCCATAATTATCGTGGCTTCTTCTAAGCTTTCTGATATTATTATCTTTCGCTCAAGTTGTTGGTTGTGGACTATGTGCATCACTGTTTGTGGTTCCCAATCCGGTGTTCCGCGTTTCGTATCTCAGAATGAGACAGAAAAAACGTGTGCGCTGCTGAAGAGACTCAAAGATGATGAACGGATTGTCCAGTGATCTTTATCGTCCACTACATAATTATTTTTCTCGTAAACAAATCACGAGTAATGAGGCTATCGGTTTAGTGAGACATGGTCACTGTATTAGTGAGGCTTCAGATGTTGAGAAAAAATTAGCCTGACGACTCAGTTAAATAAAAAACTCCGGACAAGTTAATAGAAAGATCATTTGCTATCAGCTCACCTTAAATAAATCCATTTTGGAGCATGCGAAACTTATACTACATGTTTAGCAATCTTTACAACTCCAGTAATCTGTTCACTTTTCATCCATCCGACCTCAGTCGGTTTTTCTGCTGCGTCTCTCTACGGACAAAATACCCTTGGATGGGATTCGCTTTGAGTAACAAAAGACCCACCACTTTGTTTAACTTGCCAACATCGAGTATATGTAAACATAATCGTTGTCCTTGGTAACCTGGAAATGGAAACTGTGCATGAAAAATTCTTATTTGTGCCTGCCTCTTTTCATTGTAAAACCGTGTTCCCTCGATTGTTCAAGTGGTTATCAGCTCTGTCTCAGTCATGCAAACCGCAAAATTATTAAACATTTAGCTTCAATTAGTTAACTACCACGCTGCTCTTGAAAATGTATTATTTGTCCATTGCAGGGGAAACGTGGAGCGGTGGTAGCAAACATCATCCACATACAAAAAGCTTTTTACAAATTTGATAATCAAGATCTATTTATTTACACATACTATTTATTATAAAACTACTGAAAATGAATCCTAGTATGGAGTTCTCTGAGGCCAGACTCATCTTTTTCACAGAGACGGGCACAGCATCATTGCAATGTTTCTTCGAGTTTTCGTTGACTGAAATATAATTCCTGATATGAAAATGAATTTTGCATTGCCTTATTCATCTGGAATACAGATAAATGAAATCCTTGGTAAAGGATAACCGGATATGCAATATTCACCTAGCGGCAGGGACCTCGGAAACGATCAGATGCCTCCGGGAAATTTAGTCTACATATATAAAAATACAGATATTGATACACGTATCACACGACGACCGATATTTATCTCTAGAAATATGTAAGTAGTTTGTTGCCTCAACCCGGACACAAAGTACCCTTCTTGAACTAAGCAACCGCGTTCCACCTGAAATACTCTATCAATTTTGAGTCAACCACTTTTCTCTCCGCTTTTCTGAATCAAGCTTAGGGGGGGGGGACAGATAACCGAAAATACTCAAATCAGATACCCGGATTCATTCACATATTACCCCGTACTACAGTGTTTCAGTTTGAGACACAATTTTCAAGGGAATATTCTAGAAGGAAGAAAAGTATTGTGACACAGCTATTTTCCAATCAGCCGTCCATACAAGGTGTCCACCACTACGTGGCAATTAAGACATGTAACCAAAACAAGCAATTCGCAGAAGTAACAAGTTATAAAAGCTAAAATTGGTAGAAGAATTGCTTGGATCACTGGGTTAGGCAAATAAGCAAAAGGTGAAAGTGACGATTGACGAATGTCTGGACGTTATGATAAACCATACGAGAGGTGAATAAAAGACAACGTGAATATATGATGAGAAACGTACAGTATGCAAAACTCAACTTGTTGCTGACCTGGAAGACGCCGGTTGCGTTGATCCAGTCACGTTTCGTGCAACACAGTCCACACTCCATAGAAAAGATTAATGCTGTTGTGTTGGTACAAGGGCAATCTGTCGGCTTGGCGTGCCTCAAACCGCAAGCATACAGCAATGAAGAGAAACAATTGATGTTTCCATGAACATCCCTTGTCTAAGTTTGTGCTAGGCTACTCACAATTAGTCTCGTGTAACAAAACTAACCTTACGGCACATGTAAACCACTAGTCCGTTAAATTACAATAATCTCCTTTGAACAGCTCGATCCGAGTACAATATGCATGTTATAATTGTGGCTAAGTGCCAAAGGATAACCGTTATCGACATGGGTACATCACTCAGTACATTTACCTCGCTTTCTAGAACGGAGTAAGTCCAAGCACAAGATGGACTCCTCATCAGATTAGTCTTGCATGACACAGGAAATGAGCTTTTAAGGTGCACGCATGATCCCGATCAAATTGGTATGTTGTTTAAAACATTCAGGCACTCAATACTTGTATGTCTTCTTAGTCATTTCCCATATCCATCATCGACGGTGGTCATGTGCTTAACGTTAGCAGATCAACCCAGAGGTTGAGTTCAATTTCCATAGTCATATTTCGACCTTTCGTTTTGGTGCGTCGGCTGCAGCCCTGTTCTTGAACGTGTGCAGATATTACTAATATTGTGCTTAACAGTGGAGGTAAAAGCTCGATACTGTCCAAGATATATTCGGATATAGCAACTTTGTTAGCTACAACACATCTGAAGCAGACTGCAGGAGATCGAAAGCGAATGCAGAGAACAATGGAATGTTAATCGACTCTGCAAAAGAACGTGCACCGACTGCTGGCTTCCCATACATAACATGGACGTACTTTAACACGTTTCAATTGATTTCACTCAGAATTCTTGACCATGTAACAGCGTATTTGCAAACTAAATAGAATTCAACTTGTATGAGCTTCAGTTATCAGAAACAATGTCTCCCGGTTGTGGCCGGAACCAAAACTAGTTTTATCACAGTTCTTGAAAAAAAATTGATTGATTTGACTAACTATCCTTCGGACTTCATCTTCACGCCAAATTCTCAGTTCATTGATTCAACCATATACTCGGAAGCACTAGAGTCAAGTTTTGCTCTTATAAGAGTTCATCAGTAGTGCATATTCACCGTCCCGTTCGGGATTTGAACTCCGGACCCATCGCATGGACGGCGTGTGCGTTACCACTATGCAAATCAGCTCACCCCATGGCTGAACCAAATTGCTAATGCATGTTTGTTCAGGTGTCATCTTCATTGATAGTCAGTCATTTCATTTGGCCCGGCAACTGTTTTCTTCTTTTTATTCGTATTAACCCTGCCAAAAATTAATTGACTTCCCACGAAATTCTCCCGATCCTGATGATTACAAGCTTCTTTTTATATAGGATCAGCAGTACTTCTTCATGAATAGCCTGATCATCTATATTGCTAATTAATTAATTAATTTTTCCCTTTTTTTGTACGTTTCGTCTTTTGATGTTTGGATAAAACATTATGTTAACTATGTTTAACTATGTGACACTGCAAATTTTCCTTGAATTTCGACGGATTCCCGGTGATGAAGCAGTTGTTTATAATGTGCATAGCATTTCCCATTTATGCTGCGGTAATGAAATGCGTAGTCACTTGTCCACTGTTTCTGTTTTTTTCCTTTTGAATCCTTCACGAGTGTTTCATTCTGTCTTATGTGCGCCCACTCGCCGTGCGTTCCTTAATTTAAGCTCGCATAAACGTGTCAAAGCTGGCAATCGACTTGATTATCTCTTCTACATGTTCATCGGGGCCGCAAAACTAAGATCACCCGGTAGTGTACCTTATTCGCGACAGCCCAAGTCCCTTTATGTTCTAAAATTTCTCGCTCAAGTGTTGATTTCACATTATACAGATAAGGAATGTTTCGTATCATTTTCAGATATTTTCATACGTGGTCCTATGATACGTTTTTTCGTTATATACCACCCATAATGCTATACTTAAGAATTTCAATTTGAAGGTTGTCCAAGTCTGCGATGCGATAAGCATACGTGTTCGGTTTCTGTGCGCGGTAGCAGGCCTTGGTTATTTGAATCATACATTATTGCTCTCATAATCTTATCTAACACAGCTCCCATCGGGTTCCTCAATATTAGCTGATACTGTTGATTTGGATAGGTTTCCAACCATTTATTACGTCCAGATCACTTTCAGTTAGATTTAAACCT
>UZAN01040332.1:57502-81856 GCA_900618425.1 Echinostoma caproni | reverse complement strand
GGAAGAAGGTGTACTTGCCAATCATGACAAAGATGTATCAGGAGTAGGCAGCGTTTCATCCCATTTATAACATATTTTGAATTTTGAAATGCGGAGATTATGTTGTGGTGTGCCAAACCATTTATTCTCACTCCGCGCTATGCTCCTTCACGGAAAATCGTGATGAAATTCAGTCATTCTGCTGCTCATCTGGACTGATACCAAACTCCAGTAAATGTCAATGACCAACAAACCAAACAATGATAAGAAGGAATTCTTTATCTAGGATTAACTTTGGCAAATAAGTTTGTGTATCCATATGTAGCAATCCTGGTTAATCAACCCTTATCCATAGCCGCATTGATAAGCTCAGGCATCCATAATTTCAAGTTCGAAAGTTAAGGCACTTTCGCACATCTCAGTCAGTTAGTTCCATTTTTGTTTGTCAGCGTGTTTTATTCATCTTACTCTGATTTTCCCCAATTAATTTTCCTGGCTTACTCAAACAGGATTTCAAAGTCTTACAGCTTTGTCAAGCTATTTTTAGTCGCGTTTATTTTATTCCTGTTAATGGGTTAGCTGGAAAGCTTTCAGAGTATCATACAACTTCCTGTGGGAAGTTTGCGGAACGTATTTTCACATATCTTGACGACCCACCGCACAAAGAACTGACACGTTTTTTTTTATCCCTCCATACGCTCCTAATTACGTCAAATTTCATTTCGAACTAACGCTTACCGAAATTCACTGTTAACTCACAAACAAAGAGAGGGCAGTTCTGTCTGATTCTTTGATTATTCAATGTCCCACTGTCTGTAAAAACTTTCTTCTTGTTGAATATGTACTTTGTGATGGTTGGCGTGTATGATTTTCAGCTGAAATTTGAGCTGCAGTGCTAGCAAATTTATACATAAAACAATAAAATGCAATATTGCCCAAACAACATTCGAATTTGATACAGGTGAGTATAATGGTGACGTCCAAAGAGGTAAATATCGCATAAGTTTCAAAGGTTTTAGCAATTGATTCGTGTCGCGGAGAAAATGCTCATGCTAGGAATCGAGAAATTCAAGTATCTACTACCATTCTGTGGTGAATTTTTAGGATGGCTTCCCGGTAAGCGAGACGAATGGTCGCAGTAGTAAGCCACATTTTTGTATTTCTGGTGATCAGGAAAACGGAGCTGCATCTAAATTTATTTTCGACAGCATTATTCTTTGTTAATCCAGTGCACTTGTTCCAGTCATTTAAGTGCTGTTTGAATTGAATGACGAGTTTTAAAAATACATCGCTGTCCACTTCGCTTTCGTTGGTTGTGTTCTCCTGTTATAGTCTGCTTTTTGTGATGATTGGAGTGTGAGCAAAACGAGGTCATTAAACAGAAGCGGGCGTTTTTCATTATTCTGTATCGAATCTCTTTTCATCGAACATTATGATATAAATTTCAATAACTGGGTACCCTAAAACGAGCTCATTCACTGTTGTGTACTTCTCATTTTATAGTCAGTGTTCATTATTGCGACCAGTGGGCCGTTATCAGCTGTAAGTTTTGCGGTCCGTCCTCAGTGCTTTCAAAACTTTGCTGCTCGGTCTTGTTGCTCTTGGTGCTGTCGTATAACCCCGAGACCTTAAATGATTGAAAACGTTTCGGAGTTACTTAGTTCAGCATCTTTCCGCATGTTATTATATCTTTTCCACTGCTATGACTGCATTTGTGTGGACAGAGCAATGGCCACCAAGATCGAAGTAAGCCATTTTGCGTAGGGAGTTTTATCTTCATGATCCCGTCACTCAGAGGAGAGTTCTAAAACAATACCCTGGTCCAAATATTTAGTGAAAAGTTTTAAATGTAGTCATGCAGTCGAGGATGCCGTCACAGCAACATGAAGTTACCTGCGGCCCGTTCGCGTACACATTTCACCAGCCGATCCATGTTATCACTGAACCCTAAAGATCGGTTGTCCATCATCACTTCCTTTATGTTACCCTATAGTTTTCTTCGCTCATGTCCGTCCAGCTACACGGGAAGAACGATCAGACTGTTTTCTCAAAAAATCAGGAAGCTGATTTATGAATCAGCTCGGTTTACCACGGGAAACACGACGACAATTTGGAATGTAATAATGGTCCATCTCGTGGATACCGTACACGAAGTAGATGCAACTGCGTTGAAAGTCGTCTATAAGGTGCTCCGAAAAGCCTTCCGGAATACCATGACCACATCATCTTGCAACAGCTGAAGCGGTAGTAATACAGTTATAACAAATCTATATTTAAAAAGCAGTTTGATAAAGAGCTCCAGTTAGCCTGACCCAGGACCGACAGAACACCAATTTACTCACGACGGTTCTCAGGCCCCTCCCGTAACCCTTTGACTTAAACCAGAATTATGTGACCTCACCCGTCCTGTTACATCCCTCTTCCCTCGCTCTTATATGCTTTGTTTCTCGGTTCCCTAATATGAACCACTAGTTAACAATTTTTGTTTTGCGTCTNGTCTACCCTAGCAATTCTCTACCATATCCATATCGTCCAATTAACGTATATTTGTTCTGACATTATCTGTTGCACATCTGTTTACTTCGTACACAAGGAACTTGTCGAAAACGTACTTGTTCGCTACTCCTGTGGTTCTGTTAAGGTCACGACGGAAATCTGCAGTAAATAAGAAGTTTGAGAGCTAGAATTTTATCACCAACGTCTGACATTTTTTCATAGACTTGGGTCATTAGACAGCGCTCAAACGGCTGTGATAGACGACTGTCTGACACTTGTTTGTTCATTTGTACATTCATTGAGAAAATGCAAAACAACATTAGAAATCACAAAGCCAGATGTGCAATAATTTTTCACTGATACGGTTTTGGTGCACGGTGTCCACAAGCTATTCAGCTGAGAATACCCTAAGAGTGACTTTGAAAGAGGGAAGATCATGTGAACTAAAACCCCCAAACATTTGTGATGTATTGTTTACAAAGTACAAAATTTCAGCTTGAAATCAAAGATGTCGGGGCCACATAACAGATGTGGTCTGATCGGGAATGGCTCATGGTGTTCTTAAGGTATGCATATGCACAGTACCCACAATTTAGGTTTGATGCCTTCTCCAAAGTAATACAATACGTCGTTCCCGATTTAATTTTCTTAATGTGACTCCCAAAGACTGAACACATTTCTCGTGAGATTATTGGCATCGATTGACAAACAGTGCAAGCGGATACTCAGCAATCTCGCGTTAGCCATGAGTTGCAATGCGTGTGTAGTTATCGATACTTTCGAAAGCCATAAATAACACCATAGTAAATGCAACCTTCAATTGATCCGTGTTATTTGCACTACGTTTCGCTCCACAGGAAGGATTTGAGAACACAAGGGAGTGCAAAGAATGTCTAGGACTCAGAAACGCGATCGAAATTGCAGTTCCGGTTGCGGTTGAAGTGAAATCGAAATTAGGATGAAATATGAGATATGCATCCTTACTCTACAAAAATGGTGGGTGATATGCTTCAGTTATTTAAGTAAACCATCTGGGTGAAACAGACGTATATACCTATGTTACTAAACCTTTTGAGAGCTAGGAAAGAAACTTCTATCCAAGAGGACGACCTATACATGCGGTTAAATGGTCAAAAAAACAATGACTATCAGGAAATAATTTAAGTAGTGAAACCAAATGTGAATATTTTTTGAATTCCAAGGAGATTCTGAGGACTGTAAATTATTGGAATTTGTGATATTTAATTTGCGCTGCATGCTTCCGAATCTAAACGAGATAGAAAATGAATACATTGATGAGCGAATTAGCTGAAGTTCATTTACCATCAAATTTTGACGCGTGTGGGGTTGATCTACGTTTGGGATTCAGTGAACGGGAAACGTAGTCCAATCGGAGGCATACTATACATCGTTACTCCAGAGATGATTGCGAAAAGACAGTATTCATCCAATTAATTAATTACGTAAATTTTAAACTACTGGCTAACACAAAAATGGTCTCAAATGAGATTAACTATCTGAAGAAGGTGGAAGGGAAAACAGACAATTATGAGTCATCTGACATTTATCAAAATATATATTTTTCATGAATGACTGTTTGTTTGGCACGCGATCAATAAACGCTTGGGTATTTTCTTAGGGAAGAGATTGTATTGAAATTCTTTTATGATCCAAATCTGAGATGAATTTGTCACTGTTTTCAGTCATCAAATCGGTCGATCAATCAATTTCAGACTTCAAATGGCAGGTAATCACTAAAAGTTTCTAAAGCTTAATTGTACGGATCCATCCAAGTTGAGATTCAACACATGGTATGTTTAAATGATCTTGTTCATATACTTAGTTCCATGACTGCAGGATTTCTGGTGTATTTCCATTCAAGGCTAGTTTTGAAAAATAGGGTAGATTGAAAATATGAAATTGTGAATAGAATGAAAGAGGCCCCAAAGCAACATAGATTGCTGAAGTTTCCGGGAATCAGAAATACCTGTGAAGTGATTGATTACAGATGAAGTGAATGAAATGCACGTTATCGAGTCTATCGTCCAATTTAGGTCCAATTTAGCCATGGCAAATATTTTTATAATCAGGATTTCATTGGTTATGAAAAGGAACCAAACGTGAATTGGATATTATTTTTTTAGGTTATTGGGGTTGGTAGTAAAGCGCTCTTTTGTAGGCTGATAAAAATGTGCGCAGCCATCACTTGGTAAGTATAAAATCCTTCGAAACATTTTTGCAATACCCGAGGATTCAGGTGTTGCGAAATAAAAGCCACGGTTCAGTAGAATTTTTGATGCAAGCTGTTCATATTTCACCAATTCTACTTGCAAATATTCATTATAAGTATGGATATTATTTGTGCCCTCCAACACATGGAAAAAATTTCCCGTTAGCGAATTTCCATCACTTAAATTGAATGTTCCGTTTGTAATTTCCATGAGTAGTAGTTCATTGGAAAACCGAATTAATGAAAGGACTCGTATAGTTGCACCAAAATATTCCATCAAACACGTATAGAGTTTGCA
This sequence comes from Echinostoma caproni, assembly GCA_900618425.1. Taxonomy (NCBI): domain Eukaryota; kingdom Metazoa; phylum Platyhelminthes; class Trematoda; order Plagiorchiida; family Echinostomatidae; genus Echinostoma; species Echinostoma caproni. The sequence goes on along the minus strand of UZAN01040332.1, from coordinate 76,853 downwards.
TCAGTAGCTTGCGTTAGAACGTAATCCAATATGGGCAACACATTTTCCATTCTCTACTTTACGATCAAAAAACAGCCAAACTTTCGGGTGAGAGATGAAAAAATAGATGGAAAAAAAATATTTTGACATTTTTAAAAATTTCCATTATAGTAAACTCTTCCCTATTTAAAAAGAAAAGACCATATCGCACTCCTGCAACTCAAGATGAACATAAATGGTGCAGTATTGCCATATGGTCTTTTATTTTGAACTTTTCATTGTTACCGAGTAGCTGATTATTTTTTGCCCGCTTAGTAGAAACTTTTTTCTTTGAGGTAGTGTCATGGATGATCGTTGGATTATTTGGGTTCATCAATTGTTACCACCGGGAAGATATAACGTCAAAAATGTTTTAGACATTATTGATTTCCTTTGTTCTCAATCTAGTTTATCCCCATATCAATCATAACTTATGGTGAAATCTATCATGCATTTGTCTACAAGAAGACGAAATGCTCACATTATCTGGGGTCCCATGAGAGATGTCTGCAGTTTCTCGGTGATCGAAAAGACAGACAAGATGTAAGCTAAATTTAAGTTGAACCACGCTTTTGGCGATTCACTGCGCACCGGTTGGCCTGCCCCTTTTGCAGACCGGTTGGCAAGTGAAGAAATGGTTAAATGAATCGGTCAGCCAGAACGACCTTGTACCAGCCAACCANTCAACGCATGCCTCGACCTATGGCAGTCGTCCGACCCTTGTTGGTCCAATGGTTTGATATTCTCTGCTCTATCACATGACTATGCGTTGAGGTGAACGTGGTCAGATTGGTTAGCGTTGGGGCACACGGGGAATTTTCTGTGTGAATGTCTGCATCACAAGCTAGCCAACCGTGCATTGGCTGTCATCCGACGGCGATCATTGGGATGTCGGCTTGGATGAATTTTTAGTCCACCCTGGGTGCACTTTATTTGTGAACTGGCCTACTGTCAAAAAGTCGCAAATTCATGTCCTAATTTCAACCACATTATTTGATTTATTGTATCTAGAATGGGTGAGTCATGTGGTTTATTGTATTCTGTCTGAATATTACACAATACGGTTTACACATTGTATTTAAATTGTGCTCTGAATTTAAATTTAATTTGAATGGTTGTACGAATTCCAACGGACGTGCAGCCTTGGACAGAACCGCTTTACAAGATATCGTTTTAGAGAACATTCAGTTTATAGAGTGGAAAAATACATCGAGTTCAGCTAAACGATTGAAGAATTGTATCATGATGAAGGCTAGTTATTAGAGTTGTAAATGTAGTTTTTGTCTTTGGCACAGAATCGAAATTCAAGTTTACAAATGCCCTTCAAATATAAAATATCACCAAAATGGTTTGCTTTCAAAATCCTTTGATTCGATGAGGTGAGTACAAATGGTATCATCCTGGAAGCTCGTAAAGCTTATTTCTTTTCTCTAGTGAAACGGTATATGATGTTCTGATGTTCACTGCATAAAATACGCAATATATGAAGATCTTATTTCAGCCTCTAATTCTATTATTCATTTTGAATTGAAACCTCACGCTTTTTGGAAAGATTGGCTTATGCATATCAGGAAACACCCAGCTACTGTCTATCAGATTATACAATGCATTTCACGATATTTTCCGGGCCAAAGAGTAGTAAGATGTACAAACTTAAGTGGCAATCAGGTTGATGGATCTGCCTTAATGGTATCCTTGAGGGATGAATATTCAGCTGCTATATGATCACTATTATGCAGTAAAGTGGACAAACAGAGATAGATGCCTAACGAAACTACATACAAAATATTCAGCAAATTCAGCACAAACATTAAGTTTAGGGCTTTCAATAACAAGATTGGTGTTCGTAAGAACTCGTGCAAAGCACGGTAATAAAAAGAGATATATGTTGTGATGCGCACTGCTTTGTCCTTATACTTGAAGTGACCTGAAGATGTAGATATACATTTGGTGCGATGTGATTGAGATGGATCTAGCAACATTTTGATAGGGACGTTTTTGACCAACCTTAAATTCAGTTCGCAATAAGTTGGCAAGATATGCCACTGTATCAAACTGTGAGTTTCATGGATCTACACATGAGTTTTAAGATTTTGATAAGAAAACCGGGAAAGATAACTGGGAATGCATAAAGCTACAGGCTACAGGGAGTAATTCGGAAACATCAGGCTATACACCACATCTTCAGTATATTTAATGAGAAAATACCTGTATACAACAGGCAAGGGATTCCTTGAAGGGAGGGTAGAAGTGAAGAGTTTTGCCCCGTATATTTGGTAAACTGTGATGAGTAAAATAACTATACAACAAATGGCTATTCGCGGCTGAATCCTCTTATTAGGGAAAGTATGAAGGTCTTTTGTCCTATCCACACGGTCGAAGGCGTCACTGTAGTCGAAGGAACAGCTAAACCGCTTTACGTTTTCTGCCCAAGGAAGAAGAAACATAAAGAATGAGGTACACCGGTGCATTGAGAGTTCACCTGGAGCAGCGATAAGCAAATCGAGTGGAGTCAGTTGCATCCACCTGGAAGGTTATTTTCCGCAATAAAGTCTTTTCCAGAATTTAAAACTAACTGTGAAATTAAGACGTTCTCTTACTGGTCAGTGGAATAATAACAACCACTTCTCAGCAGTTCGAAATACAATACTGAGTAAATAACAGGTAAGGCACGCCGGTAAAATCAGGAAAAACGGACACTGTGTATTGTTTCAGTACAACTGGCGCAAGTCTAACAGGACCGCATGGTTTATAAGACTGCATACCCTGGAAAGTATTGAGAACTTACATTTGATCCCTAATTAGGTTTGTAGCATCAAAGGGGAGGATCAACGCTGTTCATGGAACAGAGGCGTCGGTTGCAGTATTACTGGGCGGTGGCGGCCAATTGGTTAGGTCAACAGATTGTGACCCGGAAGTCCCGGGTTCGAACCGCTCCACCGACGCCTGTCTTCCCTACTTCTGTATTTTCTCAGGCAGCCTTTGTATGGCCGCAGCCCCTTCCTGAAAGTTAACTGTATATTCAATAAATTAAAAAGGAAATAAAAACCCATTTATATTTATTATTATTATACTGAATTCGGTATTGAGATTATCCGCTGGCATATTCTCTTTCATGTGGGGATTGCAAAACTACAGCGTATGCATGTATAGCAAACGCTTGAGCTGGTCAACATCGCCCGTGCATAGACATTGTTTAATTTCCGTACTATAGCTGTGATAGCCTACAAGAGACCTCGACAGTGCCTTTCAGTTTTAAAAACAGATTCGTTTTTCCAATATAATTGATTAATTATAGGAGAAAAGAAGCAATCTTACTGTATATAAATTGTTCCCCACGGGTAGCACGTGACATAGCTACACTTCCGATGTTCGGTACCACAGAACGCTGGTGGATCATTGTGTAAAAGTAAACAGAAATCAGTCTGATCTAATACATGCCCCTTTCCGGCCTGGTTTTCTGCCTGAAATCGACACCGACCGAGTTGACGATCACGATTTCGAGTGATAAATCGTACTGTAGATCGTGGACGATAGTTTTGGCGTCTGATGATCAGAAGTGACAAGAGAGGAACAGGTCATTAACGAAGCAGAGACTGAAACAAAACTCCAGTGTAGAAACGAAGGCAACAGCGTTCTGCAGCTGAAAAGTGGTGTACAGAGTGACATCAAACCTAGTAACGTCATTGACGTGCCTGTGTCTGGATTGGTATGGAGACCTGGTAATAAAAATAATGAAATACATTAGATTATGATAACAATCTCGCCCCGTTTGTGAATTGAAACAGGTTAACTAACTGGGTGGATACTTGAGTTTGAAAAAGTGATCAGGTTAATTGTTAAGTTAACTTTCACGAATAATTATGGCACCAATTAGTGAATTTTCTTGTCCAATCATCAGGCCATGTTAATTTGCCAGATTACCAACTAGGAAGCGCACACTTTTATTGCTGACTGCTGCAATTCAGATATTTGAATCATCTACTTAAATTGACCTGAAACATCGTTTGGGATTTCCGTAGATTTGCGTTACATCGTTACCAACTGATTTCCTAAATTTGGGTAAAATCCAGTGACCGAAGTATTGAAAGTGCTTTCAGAAAGCAGCGTTGTGGTGCACAAAATTTAGGATAAATACAATCACCCTACGTTTCTATAGCACCGAAGGACGTGTGCTGCAGATCTACTCCAGTGAAGGATAATAAGGAATCTTCAATTCTGGTGACATGACGTACCGCGCGGTTGATTGTCAAGGTTAGACTCAGTGATTCTTTGAAAAGCCCTAACTCTGTATTCACATTTATTTAACTTTCGACAGTCATATCACTGATCTTAGTCCAAAGCGTCTGAAGAGAGTTACGTAATGTTAGAGAGTCAGATCCAAACAATGTTCGGAGTGCATCGAAAAATCGATGCATTATTTGATTTCTTTTAAAGAAGTTGTAATTTTGAAAATACAGCGATGTCGGTACAGATGAAAATAAGCCGACTTTTTGATTACCGTAGGTAATCTTTATCAAGGCGACTTTAAAATCGATTCGATTGTAAAATCGTTTTGATAAAGATTACCCACGGTAACCGTTACGTGATGTCCCATTGAGACAGAATTTAGAAAGAATTTTAAACGTTGTTTGTGAAGCATGCATTTGGAACGGCTATAAAATAACCTCGGGCTTGCAACCGGCTTAGATGACAAACGGAACGACCAGCCATGTTCGTGTGGAAGTTAATTAGGCTCACATTTCATTGACCGAGGTTTTAAATTAATTAGTGGGAACGTAGATTGGAATAATGGAACCAACCACTAAAATTCCCGATCTGTTGGTTCACAGATCCAGAGGCCACATAATCTACATCAAAAGGGTGCTTCTGTACCATGAATCAAACTTTGAACTTCCATGTGGCAAGCCACGTTGCTCAATACGTTGTCCAACCAATTAGAATGGCTGCTATAACCGCATACCATCTGTCGGGTCAAACCTAATTGTTTTTTTTTTCAGTCAAGAACAATTGTTCAATTCTAACTTAAAAATATTCTTTCCATGGTAGTGCATTGTGTTTGGTATGCCCCATTTGATTTTCACAGACACCAGGTATCATTTAGGACCTTGAATGTGTGTCTTAATTCTTGTTAGTTTATGAATTCCGCACATGTTTATTACATTTACGTGTGACAGAAATCTTTGCGATGACGGAAAAAGAGCATGGAACACTTGTTTCCTCCACCAATCCCACGACAGGATTAAGGGTCTTGGGTCACAAGCCGAATGTTTTCGGCTTGATTCAAGTAAGGGACAAAACGACATTGAACACTGCTGATGCTTGCTCATAAGAGGGGGGGGCAGGTGTCCTGTGCTCTTCTCAGTGTTTACTCTCCCAGGGTAATTGTTTTAAATAATTTGGGTCGAACTAATACGTGGGTACTTTCTCCTTATCATCAGTAACAAGAAAAATAACACTGAATCCGGTGCCTGAACAGGACCCCAGTCTATCGCATACACTTTCAGCCCAGGATATGTCAGTGCAGTGTAGCTGAATGGGTTACCATCGAGGAGGAGTTTGGGAAGGGCCAATTGAGATAATAAAGAGAATACTGACGACACTCTTTAGTGCAAAACAGGTGACGGACGAGGTGTTACTCACCGCCCTGGTAGAAACTGAACAAATAATGAATAATCGACCGCCTATTCCGCAATAAGTCAATCCGCAAGCTTGCAAAGCACTCACCCCACAGATGTTGCGCACTATACGGCGGTGCGATGCTAGTTCTGAGGTGAGAACCACAGTAGACCGTTATAATCGTAGATAGCGTGAAGTGAAGGAAATCGGAAATGGATTTTGGAAGCGGTGGACGAGGGAATACTTGCCTTTACTTCAAATCAGATCCAAGTGGTATATAAGACAGAGGGACTTGCAATCAGGAGATTTGGTAATAGTGGTACAGTAAAGCAAACCCACGAATGAGTGGCCTTTGGGCCTTATACAAGAAACCAGAAAGAGCAAGAATGGGATCGTGAGGGAAGATGAGGTAAAAACGGAACGTTTAGAAGAGATGTCAGAAATATCTGCCTAGTAGAAGGGGTCCTGGACAATGTTCCTGGTAATGAGCATGTAAATGGTTGACTCCAGAAAATAATACGTTTATTTGTGTACTGTATTTTGCGATCTTTTCCTTTTAACTACTTACTGAGACTAACTATTTAATTCCTTAGCCCCGGGGCTTATCATGGAACCTTTGATCTCTAACTTTGTACTCATCATTTTACCCACAAATATGTCCCTCTCGTTTACGTCTATCTCTCCAAACGTTCGATACTTCATAACGAACACTTTCTGTAATATTACGTATATGACAATCCACAAACACACATAATCATGAATGTTTGGCTATTTACGTTGACTGAAACATTCTTCGGCACAATTGTGGTGCGTTGACACTTTAACACGGAATACCGAGTTCACGAACGCAATCGGCATTGGTTAATTTGCAATTTCAGCTGTCGTTCAACTGTTTTCCTACATGCTGAAAATTTGGTCAGTCGAAGTCGAGACATTGCGATTCCTATTGAACGTTGTTCGGATTGCCGTTACAGCTAGTCAATAAGAGTATGATAAAGTTATGGGTTATGACCTTACAGTTACAGAAATGGTGAGTTTCTTCAGCGCAGAGTGAATAATAACCAAATAAAATGGACGTATAAAGTAGTCATTTATCAAATGATATGGTCGCTGTTAGCACTGGACTGTGTGACCAGAACGTGAACTTGTGCGAAAATGAATAAGGTAAAATCCTCGGAACTAGTGGTAAACATCTATTCGCAATGCTTTTAAAAAGTGGGCTTTATTGGACAAACAGCACCGGATACCCCTGGTCAATTTGGTCAGATGGTTGGCGGCAATCGACACCGGGAACGAGGAAGAATAGGGTCAGGTTTGTACCGAGGGTTGTGCTATGTCCGAGTAGAAAAGTGAATAAACCTAGACCGCCTGGTTAACACTGATCTTCTGAATATGATGTAAACTAAAACTACTGTTGTCATGTGAACAAATATAGTCCAATGTCAGGTAGAGTGGATAGCTTCAGTGCATCTGAGTGGAGAGTGCGCATCCGGAATGCCACTGTCCATCTATTATTGCACGACTGACCTCGGTAACCGAAAGCGGTGCCTTCCAACGGAAAATTTGTTCCCATTTTTTAAACAAAAAGGATATTTTACTAAGTACATCGAAGTTAACAGAAAAAACAGCTTTTCGGAAAACTGTTAACCTAATTTCATAGATTCTTGTAAGATTTATCCAATTCAGGGTACACGCACTTGAATTTCGTTATGTCTCACGAATCTCGAATACTCAAAGCAGGCGATAGACGCGTTGAAAAGCGGAAAACCCAATGACTGTTTCTGCACCCAACCAATAACTGTCCACTATTTTAGTGGCCAGCGAACCGGATTGTGTCGTTTATTTTGAAATGTTCTCTCGAATTTCAAGTGCGTTCTTAAGAAATACATTGTTATTTGATGGGCTCAAGATGCGCGTTGACTACTTAAAGTCGGATCTTCCGTATTTCAAAGAAACATTGATTTCAATATACATCAAACAATCTGTAGCAATGAATTGAAAGTTCGTCTTCACTATTAAGTCGCAAAATCACTTTTGACAACCGGAAATTTTCATCTGAGACACTGACCCAATCAGTCCATTCATTGAACCCGGGAAGGGACTTTGAGCGACTGGATCAAATACTCACATGCCTAAACATGTCTGGCTCACCGGTATCAGTTATTCCCTACTGCTACTATTGAATCGGTATTATTTCGCACTAAACCAAGATAGCATGTCGTATTCATCAACGTGTATTAGATAGTTCATTGAAAGCTCCGCTCGGCTACCGTCTGGTTCATTTAATACGCAGTTCATTTGCAATCCTAATTTAGAGGATCAGTTTCGATCGACAATTGTTGGGTTATTTGAGAGAGTTGAGATGTCCAACTAATTCACAGCGGGACAGAAACCCCAGCTGTCTTTATTATATATATATATATATATATATATATATATGTATATTGGCAATAAATATTCTTACTAAAACCTCAGTCTTCTACTTGTGTGCGGATGATTGCTATTCACCAACAGAATATACAGGGTAATACACGAATACGTTTTTATTTTCACTTATCATCCAAATACTCCCCTAATGTTGGAAATGACCAGAACCGTGTACTTTATTTCACAAACTGTGCTGTAACGACAACTGTGAAACACATTTGGACGTATGCCGTCATTGGTCAACCCCTGCCCTTAGTCTAACTTCAGCTAATCGATCCATGTGATTCGAAAACTTTCATTGAAACAAGTGTTCCATATCGAACCAAATCAGAGAACGTTGATTTAGAGCTAGCGGTGAATTGTCTGATCAATGTTCTGACAACGTAACTCGCTCGGATAAATAAAATCAGTGCATGAAGCACCGTGACATCAACTAATGTGCTCTCCTAAAGTGGTATAAGCCAAGCGTTAATTTTTGTTCCTATTCGAGATGTCAGTTTCATATCTTGCATTTTCTAATGAAGGACTTCCATTTTGTCTCAAGTTTAATGCACAGTTAGAGTTCGGTGGCACGAATTCAGAAATATGAAGACGACCTTGTGCTATGCCTATCCATCTGTTTTTTCTCCAACCTTAACTTCTCCACCATTTTTCTTTCCTGACTTTTTTCTCCTCTTCATCAGAACTGATTCTGAAACCTAGTATGTGGTGAATGCATAGATTTCATGAAATTCATTTTCAAGAAACTCCACGGTGATAGATACCATTCCGTTATGCAGGGTGAACACTGTGAGATCTAAATAGATAGATAGATAAATAGAAATCTTTGTTGGTCAATAAAAATCCACAAATGCGCTGATAGACTGTAATGCCCGTCACTTAAAAATGGACGATTCAGGCAATTTAGCTCTTTCTATTCAGGTAATTCTGCTTTTGTGAACTATTGTATTCTCCCTCTGACTTTATTGTTCTTCAGTCATTTTTCCGGACTTAGCTAAAAATGAACTCAAAATGCTAGGCCCACTTATTAGCGGAGTTCATTCAATAGCTTTAAACAATGTGGTTGCGAAACTCGCATTTTATCATATAACTTCTTGCTTCTTCTTGTCTTTCTTTTTTCATTCTGACCTTTGCTTTGTTTTATTGAATACACAATGGCACAGGTGTTAGGACGGGGAAGTGGTCAAACAAAGGGCTGCCAAATTGCAAACAAGGTTTATTCCTATCCTATAACACGTTTCCATTCTAACCTTTGTCTATACAATATCTTTATGCTTTCTGAGTACACACTTACCCCGCGAAATGCAATCCGGATAACTAATCACAATTATGGATTTTTATTCTGAAATACCTGCTTCAATGTTCAAAAAGGTATAAAGCATACAACAAGTAAAGTTGTGTATGGTAAAAGCAAATCCACCACGTTTATGCTTGACGTAATAATCACCAATTTAAAAAACCATGATATAAAATATCGAATGACACGCAAAAGGCTCGCTATTAAATGCTGACAACCAAGGGAACAAATACACCCAACATAATGTTGTGCGAAACGGGGCAGACACTTTCTCAGTCGTAAACGACCCTTTATTATGCCTCCCAACGGGGTGTGCATGAAGTGGTCTTGTTACCCGTTGAGAACACCGGAATATGTTTTAACCTAGGTGCCGCAAGATNAAGATCTCTCAGTGAGCTTCGTCTCATTCATACATTTATAGATAGTGGGTTGCATTGTTTTTCCTGTTCCCGGAGCTTCGCAATTTGTTTGCAAACATTAGATCACCAACTGAGGTGCTATTTACAGTTGTTGTGAACTGGCAGTGTTCTGTTTGTACCTGTTTCCCTATTTGCATGTTCTTCTTTGGCGACTCCTTTTGTCTCTTGTTCCTGCTATGTCCAACCTGGTTTTCCGTTGAACTAGCGCAATGGGAAAGGAGGAAATTGTTCTTGTATCTCGACAGCGGTTTTACTTTACTCCAGGGCCACAGCGTCATGTGATCCCTGAGTTGGAGAATGCGAAACCTCGAAAACTTTTCCGGTATGTTATAATCGAGCTTAGTCGCTGGGTGACCGCAACGTACAGCACGTCTCAGCTTGACCGTTGACCAAGTGAACATTTTCTTAAAATCTAAGCGCATCGGAGGAATACCAATCACCTAACTGAAACCCTTGGGGTTGAGCCTGAGGGGCATGGGAGGACATTACGAAATGTGTATCATAGTGCTATTCAAAGAATGATACGTCTGTAGTTCCCATTCAGATTAAGGACCTGATCTATGGGTCCATACATAATTAAAGTTGCTGAGCAACAAGCTTGTAAGGTGGCAAGTCAAACCAATTGTTATTACACTTCCGTCTCATTGATGGACGTCAGCAATACCGGATCTACTTTCTTTATTCTGCCCGCATAAGATCATCCGTAGCGTCTCTTGTTGTCTGATTCTGGCAGTGGTCTAATTTTCTTTATTGGGTATTCGTCAATAAATGTCTGTTCATTCGGTGTTTTTAGAGCTCGGACTTCCCCCAAGTAAATAAACTGTATCCACCGTATGTGCATAATTGAGTGTAACAGAAAAAGTAGCGATCAGCCCTGTGATGTTTCCTGTTACTGGCTACTTCTGAAACCCTCGTAGTACACTGTTCGTGGTTGTCTGCATGTCACCTTCCAAGCTCATCTAAAAAAGAAGACTGCCGGTGAAATAAAGCATTCTGAGAGCTCGTTGGGCAACATGGTGAGATAAAGTATGTTCCACAGAATCGACTCTTTTGTGAATATCTACCCATAAAAATGTCGAGCACTTTACCGGATGCCGGTGTCACCATTCAAAAAGCAAGCATCCGGGCTAAAAATAATTCCGGAGGTGATTTATCTGTGATAGAATTGTAAGATTTGGTTCAATCTTTTACCAATGGCGTGTTTTCAAAGAATCCGTCTGTTTTAACTAACGGTTAACGAGTAGCGAGTCTTAAAGTAACCTATTTCCCCCGAGGATTCAGTGTTTCGCAAAGTCTGGATTGAAACTATTTCAAGCTCCACTAAAAGTATTTCACTAAAAGATAGAAACTGTTGCCATGTTGGGTTATAGCAATGTGCAAGGCACTTTATAGTATTGACATTATTCCGTTAGTTACCGCAATATTTGCACGTAGTGCACGAGTTCCATATTTGAGAATTGTTAGCAGTTTTCATGGATCCTGGTAAACATTCTCAGTCAGAGTTCAACCACGAATTGCAGGTGAACAATGCGGTTTGTTTATTCCTTTTCTTGATGCACCACAATGATATATGTGGGAAAAACAACTACAGAACAGTTAAAACTGTGGTGACTTCAGAGGAAAGTCACCAGTAACATGTCTTCGCTGACGCCATGTTTGCTACCTTCTGTTGTTGTGAGATACTACTCACTTATGAGTAATAGGTAACATGGTGAATACTTTCGAAAACCAAACATCAACAAGATCACTGAGAGCAATTTGCTGGGTCTCAAAGAGGAACTATCGATTTCTACATTCCCAAACCGTGGACAGGAACTACGATGGTATGTTTCTGATTAAATTTTCTAATTGGTGATGTACTATCTGAAATCCTCAATAAACGATTATCCTCGATCAGCACCGTCTTCTGAAGTTATAGCACCATCATCTGCTCATTTTGTCCTTTTATAGTCACCAATCTTGAAGTTTGCAATTTTTTGATAAAATAAAGTTTATTGAGGTTATGTGTTTCGCAAGCACGGAATTAGTGAATGCAACAGAAGACAAAACAATAAGATTCAAAAATGAATGATTTAAAAAAACAATCGATTATATGAATCAGAACTACACGCATCCCACACGGAATTTTATTATGCTGCACCCACGTGACAAAATCATTGCTATAAAATTACAATTATACAATCCAACAGGTTTAACGAAGTAAGTATAAAGCACAGAGTAAAGACCATCAGTTTGTATAAAACACAGATTCAGCATGAAAGCTGTCAATTGCGACACACGCCACTCATGTGTACACAAGAGATCTTCAGTGCTATGGTGCTTAAGTAAGTATTTCTCTAGTGCAACGTTCGTTGCATCTTGCCCGGGAGGGACATGATTTTCCTTTTATCAAACTCTAAGAAAATTGTATAGTGATTTTTGAATAGGAGCACTCTTGGAAACAAAGCAAAGTGAAAAAAGTGCTTGCTTCCCCGAAGAAATGATTGTAATAGCTGCTTAAGAACTCTGGTGTCCATCCTCCCTTTAAATGCAATATTCAAAAGGAGAAAAAACTCTTCATATGAAAACATTGGGTTAAAATGCTTTTTTTACGAGAAACCTAAGGATATTGGTTAATTTCATTCGTTAGTAGTCTGTATTGGGCTTTAGTAAATGACACGAACATGGTAGGGTGTATTTTCTCTACTTCGTTTATACTGCCGAAATCAAAAAGATCGACATTCCGCTGTTTGATGCTTACTGACGACTGAGGTCAAAAACAAAATATTGGATCGTGTACCACATTGCAAGGTTTGAACTTCAATTCTCAATGAATTGCACGTCAGATAACATGGGAGTTTAACCCGAGTTCAATGCTCTCCGTTGATCAGCAAATCATGAATAAACGGTTCGTTCTAAGGCGAACAGTTGAACATGTCAAGCCAAAACAGTGAATATTACAGCCGAGTCTCAATTTCTGTACTACTCCCCCCTATTGTCTGCAACCGAAAGGTTCAGAGTCATGGGAGTCGAGTGTAGGAGTGTTGAAAATGGCACAGCTAATAGATTCAGATTAACTGTCAACACCCAAAGGAGTGAATCACGTGATGTGACATGGATTACTGTGGAGATTACAGTAAATATTCCGTGCTGAATCTTACGCATAGGTATTTCGGCGATTTCTTACGAAGATTCAACAATGCAAACGAATATACATTTCGAATAGTGACGCATGTGATATATCAGTAATTATGAGAAATGATCAATCTCAACTAGACCTTTTGATAGGTGTAATGTGTGCAGTAAACGTTCTTCGACTAAAATTACTGTGAACGCACACCAAGGGTTCTCAAACCTCAAGTATTCTGAAACTTCAATATTGAATGAAGTCACTTATATTTTTTTAAGAAATAAGTTACCTAAACGATTGTTGCTAACAGCTAGGCAATCGAATTCCGAAGGATTGAAATGGGAATTATTGCAATAATTTTAAAATATTGTCAACATTTCACTTCCATGTGATCCCCAAATTTTTCTGGGTGATGAATGAAAACAACTTTATCTTGGATATATGACTACTAGTCCAGACAACCGTTATAATTAGATTCAGCACGCATAAGTAACAACCGAACGACAGTCCACGTATTCGATGGTATTTCATGACTAAATTAATTATGCTAGAAGACTTTCCCTCTGTGATCCCAACATTTGCACGAGTCAACACGTTCCACGATCCTCAGATCACAGAATTTATCAAATCTTTGTCACTATAAGTCAAAATTGAAAAGAATAATAGTTCTTCAGCGTGTGATTGTATGGTAAACTAAGTCCCACATGAAATAAACAACAAAAGGGTTTACTGCTGGAGGATGGAGCCCGTCGATGGCTGAATTTAGTTTCCAGACATTTAGTCAGCAAGGTTGACAAATGTTGACTGATGGCACTCAAACTCTACATCATTCACTGAGTAACTTGGAGCTGCGTTCACCTCTGGTTCTCATTTTGAGACATTCTATGAACCTGTCTGGTCCGCATGCATGCCTCTGATAGAAAACATACTATCACTGAGATATTTTTCTGCCTCTCCAATCCTGACCAATGAATAACATACAGAACTATCAGGGCAGGCTCTCTGTCGTATGCACGTCACGGTAGAATTGGTGGGAATTCGTCTGAGCTTCCTCTCTCCTCTGTGTTCCCCGAAACAATTTATGCGAGTGCTGATTTCAACTGGTACCTCCGAAACACCCGAAATCCCGAATAATCTGGATGCTTAGATAAGTGAGCAAATAATTAAGTGATCCTTGAGAATCCCATATCCTTTCGTAAATTAAAATAAGATCAAAATACTTTTTGTGGTTTTATTTCTCGTTCCTAAAACAATTTGCATGATAGACCACTGGCATAAAGTAATATACCTATTGTGATGTATTGGCATGATTATGAATCACTCAAACCCAATTTGTCCACCGCTCCGTGTTCTACGACATAGTGAATATGTCAACTTTAAAGAAGACGTAAAATTATACGAACTCAGCATTGCAGTCGAAAACGGAGAATGACAGTACCGAGTATTTGTTAGTTTGCAATTATTTTTGTAACGCACTTTAGTTCAAATGTGTGTCGCAGAGCTGTAGCCAGTTCATTGCAAAATGGTTTACCGCATCGGGCGGAACCCGTAACGATTGGATCGTTCAAAACGAGAGAGCGCATGTTTCAATTGTAACAAACATTTTCTTCTGTGTATTCATTGGCACGCCGACAGAATTTACTGGATGTAACATTTATGATTATGAAATCTATTCCAGCCCAGAATGTTAGCATACGTTTGGAGTTTAGTCACGTCAAGTATATTCGGGCAACATTCACCCGGAACGGAACATTTAGCGGTAGCTGTAACACTGGAGAAGCAATTTGACACTGAAAACAGATAACATGAACCTAAAAAGAGAGCATTTTGCTGTGTGTTTAAGAAGGAATAAAAGTAGCCTCCACTGTTTGGACCCATTAGCTGTACTGGAGGTATTGACTTCATTTGAAAAGAGTGGAATTTTTGGAAGAGATTTGTCCACAGATAACAATAACACGGTTGTTTGTTTTAACTGAATCTCATAAAATAGGTTAGACGGATAAATAGAAGAAACATTAAAAGGTGGTACGATATTGCCTTGTTGAAAAACTCAAAAGGTTATTAGCTAGATGATTATTTCATTTTTGAAAACTGATTATTTCCTGGCTGTTTGCAAATTCGTATAGGAGAAGAGAGAGCATTTTCAGCTACAATGCGGTGTACAAGCTTGATTCTTGTACAACAAATAAAAGCATCGCCCTAATTCAATAAAGAAGTTTCCAGAAATGTAATGATTGGAAGATTTTCACATCGTCTTTGAGCATTTCAGATACATTCCAAAGGATGGAATTTTCACATACTCCATTGAGGAAAGGTTTGAAAATTGCAACCGCCCAGCGATTTGAAATCCTTGTTTCCACTGAACTTTCAGCAAAATAATTTCAGATAAACAAAACCTAGTGTTTTAGCACATCCCTGCAAAGCTAAACGCTGAAATCCATGAAACCATGAGGTGGCTCACAGTGTACAATATTGTAACGGACAGGGCTCACGGTGGGTGTTCGTTTGATTTACTTATAAACTAGTGAAGAGAAAGGTTTGTTCACGGAAATGATCAAACTGTACATTGTTGAAATCACCATTGCCCGGTCCACTTTTCCCAACTGGCTTCTAAGGTTGAATGAGCCAATGGCTTAATTTTCTAACTACACTCCAATGTTGACTAGGGCTCAGGCTGTATAGCAAGATCCCGTTTGATGGTTTCGACCACCGTTGTGGCTGATGTGTATGCACGTGACCCGTAGGCTCGCTGTGATGGTTCACAAGGAAAGAAACAAGTTCAAAAGATTGTTAAATTTGGTTGAAATTTCACAGCTGTGACGAATCTGAACAACCCGGGAAAGTCGTTTCAAATTAAATAAAAAAACATTACAAACATTAGAGTAGTAGGAAATGTATCACAGAACGGTACTAGTACCAAACATTACGAAAGAACAACAACTCGGGTGTCTGGGCTGAAAAAGATTTATGTGAGCGCATGACATAAGTCTTGATACAGTGGCACCTGTGATTATCAAAACGTATTTCACCTTTTGAATCGGTCATCAAAGAGACTTCGCCATACAAGGAACTCGAGTTGCTGACAGAATAAGCTTTACCGCCTTTGCCAACATGTTCCGTTTAGACAGTAGTTCACAGCAACTAACGAGTAATCAGCAAAAGCCAACAGATATTGATGTATTTTCACTCAAATTTTCGGTTTATCGCCAAAGTGGAATAATAATTAAAAAAGGAGAAAACGTTGCTTGAAATAACAATTTAATCAGTTTATAGTGGTTCTTAGCAAACATATATAAACATATGAGGAGAAATGTGTTAGTCTTAATCGTATCTTCCAGCTGTATACAAATGTATGCTTATCGGTTCGTTGAATGGAATTGCAATTTATTATTTTGGCTAAAGTACATAATAAAAATTAATGCACGAAAAACTGAAAACCAACCAAAAACATTTTCTTCCCCATTTGATAGAAAACTTAATTCCTGCATGCAGCGCAAACTCGTGTCAGTACACACAGAGATATAAACGGTCATGCTAAAAAAACTGTCATAAAACAATAGTAATTGAAGCATGAAGAGCAAATTACCGGAATCAGTTTCTAATACAATTAATAGTAATCAGTTTATCTTTTTCCCTTCAACCTGCAACGAGATTGTCTCAAAGCTGTCCAAATCCCGTAACAGAAAAGAGTATCTCTTGACAAAGATGGGATTTGCAACGAGTTTATCTCGTCTGCATTTTGCCCGCCCATATAAACGCACTGAATCTAGGCATTTGTATTTGTTCAGTATAATATGACGGTGGTTACCACAGGCACAGACCGAACCAATCGTTGGTAAAACCGAACAAGACATTTCATCTGTTGTTGATATCTGGTCCCCAGAACTGTCACTCTTTCCAATACCGAACCAACAGTTGCTGTTTGACTACAAATGTCACATTGCCGCAAACAATTCTGTTGAACTCCACATTTATCCTCGAGTGTCATTTGTGAATGTTTGTGAGTGATGCACTTTTCCATGGGGAAACAACCCGGCACTGATCAGCCTAGCTCCAACACAATTTTGTTTTTTCATCTTGGTGTGGACGCCGTGTTGTACATTGGATTAACCTAAATGATATATTGCGGATATCAATAAGAAATCTTTCTACGGTACTGTGCAAAAATAATTGAAGTTGTAGAAGTTGTATGAACCCATAAGATATCTCAGCGGTATCCATTAGAATTTATTGTTTTCCAATTCTGACGAGCCGAATCTGGAGATGGATCCGTCAAAGTTTTCGTGTTTAACAGTCTCTGGCAATCTGTCGTGCATACGAATAGTAAATCATTTCAGTGTCAAGGCAAATCCAACCGACACTGTTCGTCAGTTCATTCACATTTGACTATGGTTAATCCGATACGGTAGGCCGTACGTTCAGGTCACGTGGGAACGGTCGAACTTTCAGGCCAACTGACGATCAATATTGAAGCGGTTATTACTGGCAATGCGGCAACAGATAACGACGCATTGTGGGCTGAGCTGGTCAAACATCAATTATTCAGAACCGTTATGTATTTGCCCGTCTGTTTCAGATCAAAGCAAAATTATGTATTTTACTGCATTGAGTAGAGGGCAGGCGCACTTCAATCGGCATTCAGACAGAAATAACGAAAATATCGATTCTAACTTCGTAATATAAAAACGAAGAGAGAAATAGATCAAATACATTGCGCTTTCATCTTTCAAGTAGAGCTTAGTGAATGAGCAAACGTTCAGAGTTGTAGTGCTGAGAACCATTAAACTACTCCCTGGGGACATAAATAACTGTTAGTCATATTGGGATTCAGCGGGTTTGACCGATAGCTATCAATTACACGCCACAAAATCATCATGTAAACCTAGACGTTGTATGTTTTACTTTGTCCTTAGAGTACGGATATAAATGGAAGGTTTACGAAAACTTCGATTAGAGCATCTTGCTCTACAACATTGATCACTCAACAGAGAACAACTGGAACGCAGAGGTGAACACTATTCTCTCTTATCTAGCAACAAATCTGGCATAAAACCAAATGAGAGGTGTGTGAAAATATATTTATTTCAATGAATTTCCTTAGATACTGGAAACTTGTGTAAGTAATTTGGACGTCTTTTAGTCAGAAACGAATATTAAGAGGCAAAATCACTGATACGATTTATCGCTTACAATGTGTATACAGTAATTGACATTTGATGAAACACAATGAGAAACACTCATTTTACTTTACATAACTACAAACGGGCAAGAAGTTTGAAAAATAAAATGAAATTACGTTATATGTTGAAGAATTCACTCTCTGAGTGCTCAAAGCGATTCATGACTTAAGTTGAGTTCACCGACAAGATACAAACTCAACTGTTGAAGGGAAGAAGTTTTCAGTTTGGTTGTTTAGGTAAACAATCTGTTTAATCCTAATATCGTGATCTTCATTCATAAAATTGTAGTCAGAATGAAACATGTCAAGCTACCAGTCTACCATTAATGTATGGATTGCCTCTTTATTGAAGTCCACAGTTTATTTCATCGATCACTGAATGCGGCTATCTCGCGTAATTCAAGATGACCACATCAAATCAACTGTCGAGTACCCAATAACCGAATTGATTCACGACTGCTCATTTTGTTGAGTGTTACATCGGACTTCCGTTGTAAACCCATCAGAGACAGAACGGTTTTCGTGAGAATCATTCAATGGTCCGTTTAACTCAAGGTAACTATGCCTGAATATACACGCCAAGACCCTGACAATCACCAACCGACGACAACGATGTGTTCCTGGATATCCATGACAAACGTGATGTGTGGGTTACTCTTTTTTTACCACTGATGCACATGTCCGAAGGTTGGAAACATGCCACAGTCACGGTGATCAATACCAAGGATGAATCAGTCTCGAAAGCTACTCATTTCACATCGAACTCAGTCATCCAGTTAGAAATGCGCAGTACAAATGTTTTCTTTCAGAAATCGGAAATCAATAAATTGAGGCGTTTCTGCACGCATGTAATCTTTTTCCGATTGTCTGAGTGATAAATCTGCTGCTACACTCAGTGGGGCTGACGGCTGGAGAAGAAACAATCCTCCAATCACGAAATATTCGAATACAGTCACATTAACGGATCGACCACCAAGTATTTCTCTGCTCATTTCATAATGATCACAGACGATTCCACAACAAGCTAATTACTTATTGAAAAACTCACAATAAACAACTTTAGATCATCTCAAGTAGCGATCGGAATTTAAAAATATCCGTGTGTTTTTAATATTATCACCAAATAGAGCGTCCAAGCTTCATTAGACGTGTGTCTGAACTAAAAATACACATACTGGATTGAGGGAAAGGCGGGGTACTGGACACTCAAGTATAATGTCCATTCATTGTTCATACTCCAACCTGGTGGTGGTGGTGGTGGTGGTGGTGGTGGTGGTTGTGGT
>UZAN01040332.1:19237-57001 GCA_900618425.1 Echinostoma caproni | reverse complement strand
GGTGGTGGTGGTGGTGGTGGTGGTGGTGGTGGTGGTGGTGGTGGTGGTGGTGGTGGTGGTGGTGGTTATCCACTGTTCAATGTAAGGGTGTAAGTGGTCACTGCAAAGTGATCTCGTTATTAAAATCTGGTTTATACTAGAATATTTTGCTCGTTCCAGAACTGAAAAAGTTTTAGGGTAGCACGGCTTCACTAATCATCACTTGTTTGTTCTTATTTTATAACAGACTAATTTATTGATGAAAAAGGATTACGTTGTTTGTATTTAATTTTGTTTTCCTATTTTTCCTGAGGGAGGTGTTCATTTGTATCTTGATTCCTAAACTTAAATGAATTTATATAATATATTTTGTCTTGTACATGGCCCAGAGTGTACTCGAGGTACTTTCTCAGTTGGTAGCACAGTTTACCATATTCAGAAAATTGAATTTACATGAATGCGGGGAGGATGGTTTGCAATTACCCAATAGGGTTAGTCGTTTTTGGAACAAAAAAAGCGTAAACTGAAAGGCTGTTAGGAACTGTGCAGTCGAAGTTGGATGTTCTTAACCGAGTCTTACGCCCGAGGGCTAGTGGTGAGATGATGGAGATTTACTACCCGCCACAAGCCCGTGAAGATGAGTTATGATGTATCGTGTTTAGGCATAATGAATTACCATCTGTTTGTCTACTTGACTCCTGGGTGGGTAGTTAGATTGCATCAAACCGATGAGGTTCCGGGTTCGTGATCTTCGTTTAGGTCCATAGATTCCTACTGTAGATGAAATTCAATCAGGTTGAAAAGCTGTACATTTTCTGATGGCCTTTCAGTTCACGCTTCGGTTTCTATATTCACGACAAAATCTACTGTTTAATTAAACAACAACGTTCAGTAAATTCATGAAAATTAAAATTTTGTGAACGTCTTGAGGTGCACTATCAACTGCAAAACGTTTCATAGTGTGGGGTTCTCATTAAAAATACTACAAAAAAACTAATGGTTTGCTCACAGATAAATCTCTGCCTCACATATCGAAATAACTAACTTTTTTGTTGAGAACGACAAACTTTTCAATTCACATCGCATTTGCTGTTCACAAGGAGAAATCAATCAAATAAACAAAAACGGATTCGGGTTTCCTGGACCAAGTTATTGAAGTACCATGATGATGATGAGACAACCTTTGGCGATGTGTGTGTTGAACCGGTGTCACCCAATTTCACAGCGGGTATACTCATCCGGAAATGTTTCCTGCAGTTTGAACGACAATGGGGTTATTGATTTTCTTATAGTTGTCCGTTCGGGAACACAAACTTAATTCAGATATTTACAAATCCTTGTGATGGAGACACCTATTAGTGGGGTTCAAGTGATGGACAGATGCTTTTCCTACCTCGTTAGACTGCAACAGATGTGTTTATCGATCGGAACTGCCGAAAAGAAGGCGGTTCTTTTGTTTTGTTCTGTCTGACTAAACCTTAGTCCATCGCGTTTCAGGATTGCAGACAATCATCAAAGAATGCGTGCAAGATCATCAGACTAAACATTACAACTCATTGGTGAACCAATTGAAATTATTGATGACTCTTTGAGCCATGTTCACCAACGGTCAACCTGTCGAATTGATGCATGTTTACACTTACTTTTGTTTTCAGAGACCGAGTTGGAAGAAATTGAGAACCATATAGTTCGTCACAAACCCGTTGGAATCAATACGTTGCTGAGGAAAACTCAGTTCTCCCGAAAAGAACTGCAAATTATGTATCAAGGATTCAAACAGGTTCGTGATTCACCAGAACACAAAATGAGATATAGTCGCAAATGTGAACCTAGGCCTTTGTTTACCAGATAGAATACAGCTGAGCTATACAGACACGTATGTTTACTGTGACGTGCAGTCCTTCGTAAGTTTATCACGCTTATATATTTGGAATTTGCCTTCTGGTCAATACCCTACCTGTTGATGTAATCTATTTCCAAAAAGATAGCTGTGCTGTTCTGGACGTAATCTGTTCAGAATAATTTTCTAGGTGTTCTGAGCCAGAGTAATTTATTTTTTCTGAATTGTAACCATTGTCTTTATCTTCCACCACAATCTACGTGATGGAGCACCCATATTTTTATTCCCGCTCATTTATTTTGATCAGTTTTTTGAACCGCGATATTTGCCACAGAATAGAGTGCCCTCAGTTTTTCCCAAAAGCATAAGAAAGAAACAAAATAAAATGTATGGCAGGAAAAATCTCAAACTGAAATCACATGAAAAATATTTTCCTTGAAAATATGACTTGTATTATGAAATTAGCACAACGGAAGCATTGTGAATTATCATTTTTATCTCCAATACTAATTCCATAATGGCCAACCAATTCTTGTGCCTGATTTTGGGCAAAAGATAGCCCATAACTGAGGCGCGTCGGAACCTCTCAGTGTGAAACGGTTATTTGCTGTAGTTTAACCAAGCTAGGAAATTTCGTCAGTCTATCTATGTCAAGTAAATAGTACCTCTGGAGGAACTATTCAGTAAAATCACGTACATGAAAAACTCTATTCACGATGTTTTGTAACCCCCACTCTGCCCCACCCCACCCCAGGGGTTTTATTCATTTAGGTGCGATCGACACTCATCGGCCCAAATGAATCACACACCAAAGGAACTTCGAGGGCACAATTGTTTGCTGTTTATACCTTATTTTGCGAAAGAAGCACAACATGTCATGTTTGCT
Source organism: Echinostoma caproni (assembly GCA_900618425.1). NCBI lineage: Eukaryota > Metazoa > Platyhelminthes > Trematoda > Plagiorchiida > Echinostomatidae > Echinostoma > Echinostoma caproni. The sequence goes on along the minus strand of UZAN01040332.1, from coordinate 54,296 downwards.
TTGACAGTTTCACGTGACTAGTTTGTTTGCTGTATACCGTATAGATAGACAGCAAGAAATGGTTGCTATACGGTGGGGGCAATGCCTGATCAATTATCCTTGATAATCCTCCCATGGTTTTTGTTTCAACTTTCTTCACTTTACACAAATCTAAAAACACGTCCGACGCTTTTGGGAGTTTACGCAAATCGAAATCGAACGATGGGATCACAATGTTCTCCCGTTTGTTTCTAGTATAAAGTAGAGTAGCTAGATGATGATCACACATGTACACAACACCAATGCTTTTCACCAAAGTGCGCTTGCCTAATAGATCCAAAATCAGGAACGGTTTAACAAGGATTTGACGTTTCAAGAAACATATTTGGAATGTAATCTCTATATGATGAAAGTCTTTCTTTTTGGGTGAAAAGTAAGCAAACACTTTCCCATAGAATAATAAAATCAGCTCAAATTTCCAAGAATTTTTACGGAACGCCAGAAAATTGTTTTAACTCATTGACAGCATGGGGCAAACTTTGATGTTTCTCGCTTACTCACTCTAAAATGTTTACGTTATCTGAGATATACTATGTCATGATAAACAAAACAAAGTGATTTATAGTCCCCGAGTGTTGATGGGGTAATGCGACATAGCAGTCTTACTTCATTAACCCGACAAATGTGTGATTCTACGCACCGAAATAATTTCGCTTACGATTGCTTAGATCAGGGTCTCTTGTGATCAAGGTCGTCATTGCTTACGCAGTTCACTGTGGAGAATAGTCCCATTGGCTGGTTATCTAGAATGTTGTTGGGACCTCACCCGGAGACCAATTGTATCGAGATTGGCCATGGCAACATTAGAAACCATCCTCGTGACTCCATTTTCGCCTTATTCCGGTAACCATTGAAGGATTTTACATTTAAGATCCATCGGTATGTCTGATGTGTCCGGCTTAATAAAAAAATAAACTAATTATGCATATTAAATGGTGGCGGTAATTCGCTGAGCAAACATCGGGAAAACCGGATATACGCTCTTGAGTGTGCTGCTATGTTTATTTAAGATGATATAGATACATTGATACCCAAAATAAGGAACTGTAGGATGACTAAGTTTTGCTTTTCTTTGCAGAAGGGGGATAATCAGTACATGCTGCGGTTCCTTCTGGTTTCAGTCTGTTAGATTGTGTACAGCAAACCCTATCTAGTAAATTGTTATTCTAAACGACTTCCTCATTTTCCCAGGAAACAAAGCATTCTAAATAAATGTGCCACAAAATGTATTTGCAGTTCAGTCTGTGACTATCAAGTAGCGCACTGTTCAAGTTCAAAGGTTGTCCATCCAATGTGCGCTCATTTTATTGGTTTCACTGCTGTAATCCGTCTTTCTTTTTTAAAGCCACTACATAAAAAAGTAAAAGAACAAAGTATTTTATTTTCCCTCCGTAATGGACACTGTTTGAAATTTTGCACTAACTTGAATTTCTATCTTTTAAACATTAATTGCTGAGTTTTCAACGAATAAAACGTAATCTGCATTAAGGCCAGGTATTTAATCATTGTATAAAAATTCCTAATTGTGAGCCTGTTACCTTTTTATTGGCCGCAGACAAAGTAACTCAACTGCTTGGCAACAAAACGGTTGGTGGAGAACTTGGACACCTCAAACAAACTGAACTGTGGGAAAAATAGTTTATGCACCACGTTTTCACTGCGGCAGAATCCGGTTGATTCAGTTGCACATGAATTGATCAACCGCAAATGATCCTGTCAGGCGTGCGATAAGCAGAGCGTAATTCGATTTGCGTTCCGCTGTTGGCCCAGGACAGATTTGCTCTTCTTTGACGTTTCGGGTGCGTGCACTCTGACCGAACTGTGCGGGCAATGAGAGGTTGATGATCATGATACAAGCGTGTTTCAGCAAACGTACTGCTTTCTCCTGAAAAATCACATATTTTAGCGGACCCCCGGGAGCATACATGCGTCCACCATCCCTGTAGTCAATACATCATCAACAGGTAGAAACTGTTGCTGTTTCGCTCTTCAAGTCATAACTTCAATTCAAGAAGAGATGTTTTCCTTTTGGTGTCGAATACGCGATATACCTTTAACTAAAATTCTGAAACTATAATCAGAAAATGAAGGTGACCGACAAATTCAACCGTTTTTGACTAACCGCAAAGTTGTCTAGAATGAGTTTCCCATCAGTCGCGTATTCCCAGAATGAATCGTGTTCACGAATTTAGCGCATATATCATACCAGTTAATTGTTTCTGACAATTGATTGTCTCCTACGCCAGCACCCCTTTCGAAGCCCGCATTCTCATGGGCTGGTTTTACGGTCTCTAATGCTATCAACAGTTCAAAGACCAATGTAAAAAGAGGCGTATATCGGAAACGGGGACATGTCACAGATCTGTTGCATTCAATGACATTTTACATCGATGACGATGGTCTAACTGAGAGGACATTTTGAATACTGGTAGAGCTTAGATGGGAAAATTAATCAACCCTCAAGTGATAGAGAAATGTTTCAAAGTTTAAGGGAAAAATCGGGGTTTATTAAACTCCTCTTTTGTGGAAAAAATTGACTTTCAGTTTTAAGCGGCCTTCATGGAAGCTTTGCGAACGTTTGGTCAGTTAAACCCAGTTATCGATTTGCAATATAAGCTCATACATGGATTAAATCGGAGCTTGCACGACCCCTAAAGCGTTGGACAACATAAAAATAGTACAATATGTAAACATTTAAAATGAATGTAAAACTATGCATGCACATAGAATATTTCTATTTGATTAAAGAGCTGATTGGGTACCTATTAATGCTAAAAGGTTTTGCAAGCATTACTAAATTTGAACTATCCTTTTTGAAAATTGCTATTCATCTCCAAAGAAAAATTGTTTGTCAGTCCTTCTTTATCAAAACGGTATTTTTGGGTAGTTGTCCTTCTTGTCAGCGGATATTCACACAAATCCGATCAGATTGAGCGTGCTATACTCAACTGCTTAAAATACTTGTGGTATATTCCGACAATCAGTGTATCCTTAATCCTTGCCAAAAAATTACATGGCTTGCTTGAAATGTTCACACAACCGAGTATTATAAATAACGCTTACCTTCCGATATTTGTACTGGGAGTTGCCCGATATGCCTAAAACCTGAAGAAAGTATGACCAAGATGTTGATCGACGATGTGATTGTGTAGGTCTTGCCCATGTAAAAAATGCACATGTATATACATGCTCCAGAGACCTGATACGAATCGCCACATAAGTAGCCTCCGGGTAGGTTAAATTAGCTACCGATATTCACTACACTGTTCAATGTGTTTTGTGCGGTATTCATCTTGATGATTTATGTCAAATTTTCAACACATTTCTTGAAAGTTCGAGTGAANTGTAATATCTAGAGAATTGCTTTTCTTATATATATCACAGGAATGCCCAGCGGGAACCCTCAATGAGGATGTTTTCAAAGAAATCTATTGCAAATTCTTCCCTCAAGGTGGTAAGTGATCAACCGGATATTACCCTTCTTTTGTTTTGCTCACGCGCCTACTCGACCAGAATAGGGCAGACAGAATCTATAACCGTACGTAACACGAAAAGCCGAAATTTCGTCTGGCGTCCGCGAAGGGGGGTTTTCGGGGAATCAACAAACTCATTTGTTTGTTTGCGATCGATGACCATGGTTCAGACTTCTCACAAGTCCCGAGTTCGCTGTTGTTTTCCTTCTCGTTGTTTGTATTTGATAGAACAGAACCCAAACAATCGATTCAGACTCTATCGTTTGAAACCAACCAAGACCGGCTTATATCACATACTCGTACAAACATGCTTTGCCTTTGTGCAGAATATTGTCGAAAACAGCGCATTTTTAAATATCTTATCTCTTTTTTAGCGTAGACCAGAGTCACTTTACGTCGATAAACGTGAGACTGTTAGCTAGATAAACCTCCGCAGTAATCAGTATCCAAAATGTAGACTGTTATGCGTGGACAAGTGATGCAGTGCTGTACGTGTGGTGTGAAAGGACTAATGCACATAGACTGATAATCACCCAGTGCTGTATCGTCTTTTATTCCACAAATGGCTACTCTTCACGTCACTCATTCTTTTGTTTCATAAATTTACTCCACAATGGTGAACCGGTTTTCACCTTATTTCGTGATTGATTTCGGTTGACACAATTGTCGAACTGATCACCAACGTAACGGGGTTGGATGAAAACCTTCGGATGAAATAGTGAATTTTTGCCATTCATGAGCTCCAGTGACGGGGCACTGCAACTTTGGGTCTTCTGAGTAAATAAAAACAAGATTGTGTATAAAACTGAGGTTTAAACGCTCGATATTCAAAATTGACAACGCTACTAGATTAAAATATGAAGAACACGAAATATAATAACATAATCATAGTGGTTACCTTAGGGCAGAGTCAAAACCACAACCATCTTCTGGTTTACTTTTTAGGACCAGAGACAATTCGACAACGTCGTGACGCAGGCGTCCTCCCAAATGATTCTCAAACCACACGGTCTTATCCAGACCTAGCTGTTCACAAGTGTGTGTGGGTGGGGGGGGGCATCTATGCACGATACTCATCGTTTCAACGCATCTTCACGTAACGCATTTTGTCTCGCTGATTGTGACAAAGGCACGTGTTTACTGCAACTAGATGAAGATTTCGATGTTTTACACAATTCATCCAACGTTGACAATCAGCTTCCGCCTCATTGTTTTCTTCCGTGATGAAAAGTAGTTCAGGACTGAAAATCCGACTCCTGAATTGGTTGTTAAATCTCTTTCATCTAGCGCAACTTTAGATCATGGGAAGTTATAAGACCACGTGGGTGACTTTGCCAGGGCAAACTAGAACAGATTTGAAGTTCACTTGTGGGTATGGTTTCATCTGATAATTGTGGAATTCAAACTCAGTTGAAGACAACTATTTCTGTTGAAAACCGATCTAATGTTTACCTAATATAATTTATGACATCAGATTCACCCAAAATTTCGATTCGAGAAATTTTTGATTTATCTGGGACGTTTTGAGAGAGACAATTACACCTTTAAGGGGGTCTTTGATGAGTTGTCTCTTTATCCTGGTCCGTTTTGAGAAGCTATCAACAGGGAATGAAAAGCTCTTCGGAAGCTCCGTCGGCAACGCGTGTTTTGATGCAGAGTACGTTGGTGACTGGACTAAAGTACCGTGTGCTTCAAGAAATTTTGCCCAAAACCAAGGTTGATTTAAATGATAAGAAATACAATCAATGGATGAACTAAAACCATGATTCTAGTCTAATTCAAATTTGGAGTGAAAAAAATTTTTAAGATTCCATATGTGCCAAAATTATGCGTGGAATCAGCAGAAGAGTACGCTTTATTTTCTGTAGTCAAAAGCGCCAAATATTATGGCTCAAAATTGGGGGATTTAGCTTTTGAACCCTAAAATAACATTTATACCGGAATGCAACAATATTTCATGCTAGCGTTAATTTCTCAGAAAGTAAGCCTTTTATTCACACAGATTTTATTCTAATTATTAGAGAAATCAGTTCAATTCACTTTTAAGATATTCACAACAAAACCGACAAGTGACTGTAACTTTTTTACACTTTTCTTTCTTCAGACGCGACTATGTATGCTCAACTCGTTTTTCGATCGTTTGATCGTGAACACAACGGCTCGCTAACATTTGAGGTAACTGCTTTGATTCATCATTATGGACTGCCTCATCTAATCGGAATATGTCTTGGCAATTGGTTTATTAAATTTATGCAAAATTTCTTTTTAAACAGCTCAAATGGTCTCGACTTTCGATGGTCTATGACCGAACTATTTATAACTATTGGTCAAAAGACACGTGTTGTTTTTATATAAACGGATTTCAGCATGTTATTAGTTATTGACTTTCCGAGGGATAGTTTATCACATGAATTTATTTCGACTCGCTGAAGCAAATAGAATTTTCTTAGATCGCAGAAACTTGCTCCCGCATTATTTTTGTGTCTTTGAAAATTCACCGAACTGATCCCTGTATAAGCTTTTTGTCTGTTGGTGCCTAGCAATCAGAAAAAGGAATCCCATTCCTGAAATCACAAATGAAAGCATTGGGAAAGACTTAAATACCAGAATAACAAAATGAAATTTGCTATAATCATACCTGTTTATTTTATTAGGCAGCACGAAAGTGCGCCTATACTTTGTGGGTTTTTTTCCAGCTATGTAATGCCACGAATTTCTTACTTTTTCTCAATGCATCTAACCCACTCACTTACCCAACCATGCATTTTTCACCCAACAAAATGAAGCAATTCATCCAGTCCCTCTCCGCTCTCACTCATGGCACACAAACAGACAAGTTATCATGGGCATTCCGTTTGTACGATATCAATGGTGATGGAATGGTGACCCGGGGTGAAATGCTCAAGGTGGTCAATGCAATTTACGATCTGCTCGGAAGGAACACAGAACCACCGATCGAGGAGAACACGACCAGTGATCATGTGGAACGTGTGTTCCGGGTAAGATTCACTGATTATTTAGAAAGAGATAATGCTCGTCTAGTCGCAAATCAATGCGATCGTTNAAAGATTGCAGGAATCGTTGATACCAAAACTCTCACACTGAAGTCCCCCATTGCGCCCCTCCTTCGACTACCTTCTACCAATTGGAATCATATGTCACAGTTGAAATTCAATGGGTCATCGCGAGTGATAAAGTCAGAGCTCTGGATGTTACCTCATAGCTCAACTGATCAAGTTTACGCTGTATAGAACACAGGCTGTCCTCTACCAGTGGTCTTAAATATCAAAAATTTAAAAATGTTACAATTCTTCATGCATTTCCAATAAAGGTTATGACTGATGAACTTCACAGTTCAACATATTCTTTTCCTTACCGTTTTCGCCAAACTTTTTCTGTCTTTGCCGTTGATGGTTTATAATTCATTTTAAATAATCAACTCATACTTTACACGACTCTTTCGGCTAAAAAATCAGCTCCATTTAGGTATTCAAAGAGATCACGGAGCTATGCGTACTACATAGTGAACACCAAGAAACTCTATTGTATTGTATTGTACTGAAGCTTTAGTGAGTTATATGGAATCCCCAGCTAACAAGAGACCACCGTCGCAATAATTGAAAAAGGAGAAAACAGTGGAGAATCACGTAGGCAAAAATGTGAATCAACTATTAAATTTTATAGAAACCTCAGAACGAGCACAGCTTGTCGGTCATTATCCCGGCAAGATAGGCTACCAAAGCGTTTCCGAAAGCAAATATCCAAGATAGGATGAGTTGGTATTTGGAATGGGTGTAGGGGTGGGATTCGCATGCACACAGGTTAATGTATAAGGGATGCGTGCACTTAGGTAGAATATTCAGCAAACTGTAAGTGAGCATCGATTAGAAAATCACAGGAATTCACAACCAGAACAGATAACGGAACCTGGGAAACGATTGATCATTGAGACAGAACGTCATAGCCGATTGAAATTGGCCTCAGTAAATCAGGGAAAATCCTAGAGGAGCAGCAAAGGTATATAGAGAGAACACTTTGTTGAGCTAAAGCTCTTATCACCAACAAACCAGAACCAAAGTGACGCAATCTTCTTATCTGAAAGGTGTGAATTTTTGGCTTACGAGTAACTGTTTGGGTATGTGAAAATCAACGAAGATAACTTTCAAATGTGACACCTAAATGCATCACATGGCTGACACTGCTCATCGGCTTCCCTGAATTTTCACATTGTTGGAGGCGGATGGGGAAAGGTTTTTCAGTAAAAATACATTCAGGGTGTTTTGGAGGATAAAGATCAGGATCACACAAAGTGAAATAGGTTGATGGAACAGATTTGAGCTCTGTTCAGCCATGTCTGATTGTTCAGATGCGGAAGCAGACATCGTGATATCATTAGCATACTTAAAATGTCGTACGACGGCAGTAATAGATAAGTTATTGATATAAGTCGAAAACAATATGGTGGCCAGGTTGTTAGGTCACCAAATGTTGACCCGGAAGTCCCGGGTTCGAACCGCTGCACTGCCTTCCCTATTTCTGTATTTCCCCAGGCAGCCTTTGCAGGGTTGCAGACCCCTTCCTGGACGTTAACTGTGCATTTGTACAGGTCTAATCGAAATTGAAGCAATGGGTCCCTGTGAAAAACTTGTGTGTTCGTATAGGCAACAGCATTTATACTGGAGTAATTTTTTTCAAATAATGATAAACAAGCCCTGGTGAGTTTTTATAGCAGTGATTTTCCTGATTCGTTTGTACTCAGCAGATGGAATGGTTAAGAATGTACAGGATACTCTCATTTCGTGAGTAGTGGTTGACCTAGAGCATGGCGATTTAGGAGATAATTAAAGAGAATAGAACAGTTTTTATTTACAACAAATTAACATTGATGATAATTAGGATGTAACGTTTATGTAAACTAATAGTCAATTGGTCTGCCTTTGTTCTTTAGGACCTTTTCGGGTCTCTTCGGCATGGAATCCACCAACTTTGTTATGAAATCATTTTCTATTTTGTGCTCCATTACGTATCGCACTTTTGCCTCCAATGTCCAATGCGTAGGTAGCACATTGACCTCTTTCTTCAAAACAGAGAACAGATTTTCAATCACGTTGAGATCCGGGCTATTAGGGGGAATTTGCATGAACTGAACCTGACGCATCTTAAATTTTTTCATTCTTCTTTGCAAAACGGAGTATGGATTGCTGGGAAGATCTTCCCTTTGGATGGACGACATCGTATTTCGGCAATGTTTTTTTTCAGAGTAATACTAATCAGGTTGTCCTCCTGTTTGGATGTACTCGGTTTACGGCCTCCACAAGCTGTTCTGGTTGTGATCTTCCCATCAATTATCCTGTAAATTGTGCTTTTGTCAACGTTCAAGCATTGGGCAATATTTGGTATTGAAAGTCCCAGCTTGTATTCTCGTGCAACTCTGTTTCTGTCCTCTTCACTGGGATAACGGGAACTTTTGTTTTTGAGCGCTGCTTGCTTCATTATAGTGACAACAATACGAACATTCAACGTTGTGCGCAAAAATGACCTTGATTTCACGGTTGACTTTGACTGAAATGGTAGTTCTCGAGTTCAGTTAGTCAGATATCAAACAAAGATTATTATTATGAAACCTTATATAATGCAATTTCTCTGGGTTGTGAAAGATTTCCGTTTGGATACTCAATAGAGTTGCTATAATGGATTATATGTCGGATAGAAAAATGCCTAATAGCAAACATCCGCGGTGGCAAAAGTTTATGGAGATAATCTAGAATAATTCTTGAGTCATTCCTATCATAATATATTGCGTTTTCATACTTGATAAAGTTTGCGTTTTTCATGTTCCGATCATTTAATCTTGGCACCCAAGGTCAGGCACGTTTAATTGACAATTATGCAGCCTAGAAACTACTGAGATTGCAGTAGACAAAATATAAATTATTGTCCACACCTAAAGCATTAATACAGGTGATAAATATAATCAAACTCCATTTTATCATAAAGAAAATATTTCAGTGCATCACAACCGGCCAGTACTGTATATTCAATCAATAAAAAGGGAAGTGAAAGGACATCATGTTTTCACACTGCAGCACCTTGAAGTACACCTGCACTATTTGAAAGAGGCCGTTGACTGTCTCCTTCAAAGTTTAACATACTAATATCTTTGTGGAAAGTAATCGACAATGCATTCAAGAAGAGAAAGGGGACAACCAAACGAGTGGAGCTTGTTAAGTAAAAGATAACGGGACAGTCGATGACAGAATACGGAAAGTAAAGTAGCGTTTCAATCATTTGGATTATTGCGGAATAATTAATATAGAATCCCTTTAAAGAACAAAGAGATATTAGAAACCCTGTTATTTTTTACCAGTAGACGAGAAATTCAATAATTGTCATTATCTGAACATTCCTCGTCTATCAGAATAAAGAAAATCATACAACCAGTTGCTAAGTTTTGACACATAACACATACTAGCTTACTGTCTGAGGGACTGCTCACGAGGACTTGACTGTTTTCGCCCTCGTCTATCGATTTTCCACATCATTGGTATCGTCAGAGTACAATCGGAAGCCGGTTTCCGTTTCCCCATCTCACTATATCTCACTCACTAGTTAAACGAAGTGATATACTAAAATTGGATGAACTGTGTTATTTTTGTGAGGATATTCACGTATCTAAATCTTACGCCAATACAAGTTATAATTACCATGACAATTGCAAAAACACATCTCATCGCTTGACTGGTTGTAGTTTTACTTCGAATATGTGTTCACGTGAAAATGGATTTTCTTCACCAAAATTTTGTTCTAACTCATGTCTCTTCCCTGAACTCAGTGGCAGAGGCTTGTTTTATTAACTTATCATGATCAACATCATCAATGCACACACGCACAATCGTGCACCCCTCGCTGCTGTTCCGACTTCCACCACTACACCAGTAACAGTTGTTTAATGATGACGCTGTCGACGATAGGTTGGGCAGCGGTTATTTTTAGCCTTATGGTCGACCCGCATTCACAGTGCGCTGCAGGCAGCAAATGACCAAAGTTCCTCCGGGAATTCTCGTATTCGTTTGTGTCTGTATGTGTGTTGGTGTGTGTTTAGCCTAGATAGTAGACGAAACTCGTCCGTGCGTAACCGTGTTCGTTTGTATGGGGTTGCTGGTGGGTGGCCCTGTTGTTGGCGTTCCTGAATGAACACAAACACACGGGCGTGCACACGGGCAAACTGGCCAAATTGACCTGGTTCTGTGACACTCACTACTACGATCTTACGCAACTGCGTGGGCATGCCAGTGTGGATTGACCTATACGCGGTCACCGAGGCAATTCTGACCGGTTGGGCTTCTTACCAAGGTTACAGATGTTTGCTGGCAGAGGAATCCCATCTATCTTAGCTAAAACCAGCACGATGTTTCTTCTGTGGCTTACCTGATGGACAGCACAGGCATTGTATCTGATAAACACTCTCCCTTTACCCTGCATTGGAGCTGTTGATCATCGCGCATGTGTGCTTATGTTTATGTCAGCGGGTTTTCATCAGGAAAAGAATACAGCAATGTGATACGCTCACGATATTTTTACACCCATTATCTGTTATGCCACTGATTACCAAAGAATCGTAATTGGAAATTGCTTCATTACTCAACCGCATTAGAACCCTGAGGTTACTCTCATTTGTGTGAATTTAGTTAGTCCCGGAATACCTGTCCTCGCGGCACCCACAAACAGTTTCATATAGTTCCCGGTTTCACGAGGTGGGATTAAAATATCCGGTGATCACGGAATACGTGAACCATCAACTCGCTCCGTATTGCAAGACAATTAGAGTTTTTTCAATGAGTGAGTGATGTGAGCCGGAGTTGCTATGGAAGTTTTCACTCAGATTCATGATGACCAAGACGTTTCCATGTGTATAACGCGTTAATTAATAATGAATTGTCTCTTTACTGCCACTCACCAACTAGTCAATCAATCTGGACTATGCCATGGGATCCGAGACCAGAGTCAACACCCCTGGGGTGGCTGTATTGCCTCTCGGTAACCCACCGAATTGGCTACGATGTTAGTTCCGACTGAATCAACAGTGCCTATTGCTCGCCTTAGAGATTTATAAGTAACGAACGCCTGTTTCGTTGCCTTAAGCGTTTTTCTTGTCTCCTAGTTTTCATTCAATTCTGGGCGAGAAGTTCACCGTTTCTTTATAGAAAATGGTTGTGGTTTAGCTGGAACTGTCTGAAGAAACTGCACAAATAAAGCCGTTGAATGAAGTGGTACTGGAATTTTATCGCGTGACAGACCGGTCAATTTCAATGGAACGGACAATATCGGATCATTCACCTTTCTTGTACTTGATCCGTGGTATAACTGAAATGACAGTACCTTCAAACATTTACCCAAAACACAAATCCATTCATTAGTTAATTCAAACGACAACGGATGTTTTTGTCCGCTTACAGGAGCAACAGACTCCACATGTCGCATTTCATAGTGAAACATTCACGACATACTGTTCATCATCGTCACTCAGTTCTTTGTTCATTTATGATTACCCATAAGTGTGGATAAAATTAGCAGCAGGTACATCAAAATGAATCAATATTTGTCAATTTTCACTGAAAAAGTAAACATACAAACATAAGAATTTAAATTGTTCGACTGTGAGACAACTCATTTCTGGTCACGTGAATTCATCAGATGGTCATTTAGTTACAATTGTTGCGTTATGCAGCAGTATCATTCACTTGTGCAACCTAGATAGCTGTCCCTCTCTGAACCAGTGAACATGCTAACCATCCCTGCATGCGTGAATCCCATGCCTATCCATCCTAATTGTTCTCGTTGTTGTTGTATTTGCAGCGACTAGATCTAAATCAGGATGGAGTCATCACTTTGGACGAGTTCCTTGAGGCATGCAAAAATGTGAGTGCCCTCTCGCTTTGTGTTTGCTTACATCTATTCACGTTGATACCTTCATGGGCTACTATGTCTCATCTAGTCCACAACAATAAACACCATATACGGAAGCATATTGAGAAATAAATCAGGAAATGCACATTACGAAATGAGTCGTGCAACAACTACTCTCCTAGTACACTCTTGTGAGTAAAAGAAAGAAGTACACACCAGATGTGTAAAATAATAAATAATAAGAAATAAAAAATAAGAACTTATTTCTCGCCCCTTTTCCCTAAACTAAAAGAAACTAAAAATAGTTCACTGAAAAGAGCACTAATGAAAGCCATTTTACACTAGACACTTGATCGTATCACACCGTCAGGCAAATATCCACCCGAGAATCATTGGTATTCCGTCTCGTGAACCTGGACAAAGCGCAAACCGAATCCGATAGTTTGGCGTGAGACAAATCAATCAATCATTTACCCCAGAAAAAAAAATTGTGTTGCTTGGTTTATACCAAATGACCGGAAGCATAGTTCTATGCTTCTGACAAAACCAGGTTAGCCAACAAGAATATTTCAAGTCGTTTATTGTCTTTGAAAATTCAAAGTTACCTGTGCAACACCGCAAGGGAAAATTGCTTTTCCTCCACATCTCCAAACATAAATCTAAGCTGATCTCGTGAAAATAGCACCTGTTTGAATGGGGATACCAGGTGTATTGTCTAACGCAGAACTATACGTACTACTTTAATTTACGTGAACATCTGTGATGTGAGAGGGTTAAGGCATCCTAAATTGTAATAATTGCACTTTTTAATTTCTTCTAATTAAATACATAACTGCAATATGAGAGTAGTGGATGATCTTCAACCGCTAGACACCAAACTCGCTCTCTCCCTCCGCTTTTCCTGAACTGTGGTTATGCAATTGTTGATGATGTTCTAAACTGCGGCTGAGATACAAGTGGACAGATTATATCACAATACTTGAAGCAATGACTGCTTTTCAAATTTCATGAAGAAATAACCATTCCTAATCAGATTGCACAACGATTATCAGTGAGTACTGAATAAAGCATTAAAACCGTTGGTGTGAAGTTGTCACTTATGTCCACGTTTTATCCGTCTGCGGGGTTTCTACATGTGGACAACAGAATTTCGAGATGGAAACCTTTATGCACATGCTTGGATCGGTTAATGCAGTAGCATGCTTACCGGTCATCTTCCTTCGTGGTATTAATGAATGTTGCTATCAGCCACCCTCAGGTTGAACCAAGTGCTTCAATTCCATTGTTTCTGTGTGGTATTAGTTTGATACAGTTCAGAAAAAGATGGCATTCATTATTGGTGTAAAGTATCACGCACATGTGAATAAACTGTTTAGACTTCTCCTAAGCGCCTGATTCAGTCATAAAATTTATGAGTAAAAACACTACTGGTTGAGAAGGATCAGGTCCAATCAACACATCGATAGTTGGATTGTGTTTCTGTTTACATTTATCTGTTCGGTACACAATTAAATATTGGATCCCGGTTACCGAACAGTCAACGATTTTCGATCTACTAAATAAGCAAAATGATTTGACTGTATACTTGTTGTTCTTGGAAAAATTGTGTGAAATGCAGTTGAGTCCTAACGGGAAAATGAGATGGGCAGTAAGTTTGACTAACCTCCACAATAGGAAATTTACGAAACCTCCCCCATGACCTCTAGTGGTGTTCCAAGTGATCATTGACAATGCTGGCACTGTGTTATGTGAGATGCTTGGCTCGTGTGTGCCGTAGGATGTCCCCCGTGCACGAATACATCAACCGAGTCTAGATGTGCGCTGGAACCGTCGACAGTCAGGATGTTCTCCGTGGAGAGGACGATCTGAAAGAGAGGAAAATGCAGACACTATGAGCCAAAAGGTCGAGTGAGACATGAACAAGACTCTTATTCAAACTAATGACAAGTTGCCAAGGTCGTTAGAGTTATTAGGACGTGTTCAATTATGATCGATCTTATGATAACTGCATTTCATTGTATTATTTCAGGATCCAACCATCTGTGATTCTCTGGGGAAGCTGACCACCGTTTTGTGATTTCCAAACCATTATTGACGAAGTTCGTGTACCGTCAGCTGTAACCGCATTATTTTTCCCCCACACACTCAAATCCGACAAACCTGTATTCAATTTGCTGATATCGATCTGCTTCCCCGGGTCCATTTCCCCGTGCGTTTTACCCCATTCCTAATCTATTGTGTTTTGTGGTTGTATTTCTTGTGTCTTCACTGTGACTGAGACGAACTTGTAATGTCTCGCAGACAATCACACTCATCAAGAGATGCACACATGCATACAGAAACACGCACACTAGCACGACCCGAACAGATATAACACGGCAGACCAATACACAAACAGACAAACCGACATACATACACACACGGGCAGACTGACTGACGGACCGACTGACTGACTGGCTACTCACTCGATTACCTCTCCCAATAGGACCTGGTTCAGCGACTCGGACTATGGTAGAGTGCGACTGATATTTTTGTCGGTTTTTCTGTCCTTTTCACTGCCACTGCTATTGACTATGGTTTCACGTTCAACTCCAACCTATTTGTTGTTCGTTTACTGATCTTCAACCGTTATTAGTGCAATGAGATAAGAACCTAACACGTCGTTCTCAAGGCACGTGAATCGAATCGATACAGTCCACAACAATTTGAAACCGATTAGTTTCATTTTGGTTTGAGGGTCGACAGTCGGAACGTAAGCGGTTTGTTGCTTATAACCCGGGGTTTTAAGGCATATTTTTAATTGAATAGAGAAGAAGACATTTTTCTCTATATCTGAAAATGAAATTCTTGTTGTTACCTCTTCAATTATCTGAAAATTCTGTAAATCATTGTAAGTCAAACACAATACTGCAATTATAAATCATGTTTTATGTCAGTTCAGATTTTTTGCAGAGCTGATTCCTTTTGGAAGTAGTTGACTTTATATAAAGCCAGTTCGACATCATTCTGCAAAGGTTATTCCTAATGTAAGCTGGTTCATCGTTCTCGTTTAGCTGGGGTATATTTAACAGTTTAATCGATCAAGATGGGTAGGAGGGATAAAATTAATCTCTAATACTATTGAGTTTTTAGGTGTAGTTTGAAACGTTGCATGTGATCAGTCACTTCTCAATCTGAAGAATCATTGTTCGTGCGTTCAGACGGCCGCAACGTGACGCGAAACCAAACAATTTTCTCTTTCTACGGTTTGTGGTAACTGTCTCGAGATCCTATTCTTAAAATTCCATATCTACTCTTTATATGCTTTGGCCGTTCTCATGCATCAATTTCTCGTATGAGACTACTCAGGTAATTGCTAACCAGTGGTGAAAATGTTAAAGAAACGAACGCGATAAAACTACGCGTGATAAATTCTTGACAACGGAGATCTTGATGAGTTCATTTACAGTTTTCCAATTCGCGCTGAATAGCTGTTTCGGAGGTCAATATCAATGACCGTCTATGATGTATCATCCCGAGCTATGGGTCTCCATTTGCTGAACGTCAATATAGTTCACTTGAAAGAATAGGTTTATTCCAGTTGTTCCACGGTTCCATTCATGTATGGTTCACATATTTCCCAGATTCAAAGTGCTGATCATTATTTACAGAATTATACATAGGTGAAAACAAAGTTTGATTTCCTTCCATTCGAATTCACTTTCATTCTCAGTGATTGACTATTTTGTAAAATGTTGTACAAATGTGGTCTACTCATGCTTTCCGATTATTTGTAACCGATGGAATATGTACAGGGATCAATAAAATACGGCTACGGATATAAAACCCCTTTATATCATAGTATGATTTCCTGACACCACAGAGGGTAATCATTATAGTCCGTTACGTGATCATTGACTTGGCAAATGTTGATTTCCTGCAATCAGGTGACAATGGGATGTAGTTGCTCGCTAATGCAATTGAACAAGCAACCATCAAAAATCGATAGCTGTTTGATCCGACCGACTGAATTTCTTCAAATCTAATATTACTCGACGGGCTTTCCATTTTCTTATATCTATCATGAAAGAGTCACGCGTGTAGATTAAACAAACACACTCAGTAAACAATCGATCCAAATATTTGTCTTTTTACCACGATGGTTATAATATCCATAACCAGTAGGACAAGTACAAGAAAAGCATCCAGATAAAGTGCCACCACCATACATGCGGGACTCTACTCATTAGAAATCGCCTCTGAGTATGTACATATTGGTATCCCCGCTTCTCTGTTACAGCTCTCTGGTCTTGTCCTCGTTTCACTGGTACGAAAGTTATGCCACTATTTTGAGCAAAAGCTTTCTAGTCTGGGCACATACACAGACGTACGTGTATCATCCGGCTGCGTATGATGTATATGATTTCGGAAGGTTGGTTGAGTGAATAAAGTAGAACTAGATGTATGTGAAGTTTAGGGCAAGGAAAGAACAAAAATTACTCTCTACTAATCACCACCTCTCTGTTTGTTAAGATGAGAAACAAATAAGGGAGAGGTGAGCTGTTTTGGAAATCTCCGCCACACGCATAATATCCGAACTGGAAGTCTGTGTAAGATTGAAAACATCAACTGCATCAACAACAACTGGAGTTTTTCAGAGCAGATTTCCACTGGGTCAGGAAAAAAAGAATTGTGTTTTGGTTAAAACCATGCGTACGAATCTTTCCCTATCAAAATTCTAACCAGACTCACGGTGTCTCCTTTTGAGAACTAAAAGTCCCTTTACAACTCACCAGGGATGAACGACAGAAAGACGAGATAGATATATACAATCAGGACATGGCTGTTTTGGTCGTACAGGTTATCCAGTCTGCTGGTCTGGATATTTTGGAGCCTCGTTGCTCCAGCACAATAATAAAGACGGAGATGGAAAACGGACAATATTACCCACCTCATCATATTCAGATCAGTGGTGCAAAACAACACACATTGTCGGGGCATCACATTGGCAAGCAGTTAGTGTAAGTATTTCTCGATGGTTTTGTGCTTTAAAACAACACGCTTTTTTATCAATGCAGTTAGGCGTCGCTGATATGGCACCACCTCGATAACTCATGCATTTATTATCTCAATAATCATGGGCGACCAACAACCCCTACTAATGTCGCACCTAGTCCTAATATCCGCATCGCTAAATCCATTAGCATAAAGCCCATAAAACAGACAATTTGTTTTAAAGGCACTACCTCGAATTGGAGATGGAAGAAGTTAATCAAACCAATGCCAAGAGAAAATAGCTCAGGTAACGTACATTGATGAGGCGTTTCGATTGCAAATCCACGGAGCAGAGCAATCGCGTGCTTAACACCTGGGTAATTGAGTGAATTCTCTGTGTGTGACTGCGCCGTTGCGAGTGTTTGTGCTGGAAACAATAGCTAAATGTATCAGTATGCTTATCAATCTAGATTATGCTGTCCAAATAGCGAAACTCGTGCGTGATTTATGTGACATTGTCAAAACATTTTGCCAACTAAATGTATTGGAAACTTACAAACGGTTTGCTTCTATCGTTATCGCAATCGTGTGCAGTGTAGCAAATTACTTCATCCCGTAAAACAAGAAGCTCCAGCAAAGACAGAGTGAAAAGCGAAGTAATCGGGTGATCCATGAAAAACTGATCAAAAATTAACGACAGTGTCCGCCAACGTCTTCTCACAGAACAGTATGAGTTTTATAGGTTTTCTGTAGATTTCCAGGTTCAGAATGTTTTCAACCAAGCCGTAACCCCAGAGACGGGTGCTGACATACGTGAGTTGAGACGCCCGCATTAAGCCTACCAAAGATGAGTTGTGCTATATCTTGTACGGGAAAAAAACACGAAGGTGTGATCAGCTGTCCTGGTAGTTAATTGAACAGTTTGCTTGTGGCCTACCTGTAAGATCCCGGGTTTCAACCCGCTAATGAGACCCCATCAGGTCAAATTAGCTGTGTGCTACTTTCTGACCTTTTATTTTACACTTTATTTGCATTGTACGTGACCAAAATCATAATATAGTTTACCGTAGACAACCTAAGATCTTCGGGCAATTTAAAATAGTGCTAGTAATAATGTGCACAGTTTTCCTGGCGGTGATATAATTTCACTGAGCGACGACGTATTGATCTCAGTTGTCTCAACGGAAGATCATCTTCATTTCTGACCTTATTTGTGAGGAAAACGAAACGCGCAACGCAGCTCAAGTGCATTTGGCCTACTTGGAAGCCTTCAAAGTTGTATTGTTTTAAAAACCGTCGCAAAATTTGCGGTGGTATAATGACCCAAAACGCAGCATTGTTCGAATAGTTGAGCACAAGATTTTGCACTTCTAACAAAACACCGAGCGGGAAGCAACATCACGATTAGTGATTCGTAATTACACCAATACACTTGTGCGGATTAAACGGTCTGGCGAAAAACGGCACATGACAGAATCCGAGAATTTAAAACGACATGACAGATTGCTGGAATCTTTCAATTCACTCGTCAATGTAGGGGGTTCACACCTACCTGAAACAAACCAGGCTGTGAACATGATCATAAGTTTCCACCTCTCGTAAAAGGTTCTTCGTTCGTTATCTAAGCAACTTCTCTTTCCAGTCCTAGCCACAGCGGCGAGAATTCATCTGTTAAACCCATTCTATGCTACCCCGAGCAAATTGTATAAGCGCTTAAGCTCCCCTGGCCTACCACATGCGCTCACCAAATCCCGAGTCTTCGGCGCTTAACTCAGTCATAACTCAGTCGTAAATTGTTTTCTTTTTCATCGCTTACTACAATTCTGTTATATTTTTGTTCGATAATTGTTGGTTGACTATGTGACTGCTGAATATCCATCTTTCTGGGTGCATAAAGCAAGTACTTGACTTGAACTGATACGTTTGTCATGTATACCTGTGGCCAGCTGTTGGTCTGCCGGCCTTCCTGCGTGTTCCCCGTTCCTGCATTACCATCGGTCTGTGGACCGGCTACATATGTGCCGCCTTCAATAAACGTGTTTCTTAATTCACTGCGTCTTGATCTGGGACACAAAACCGAGTAATCTCGATAGTCAGATGAATGAACAAACAACTATATAATCAATGTGAATCAAACTTCAAGTGTCCTGATGAAACCAATCTTTGTGTTATGCTACATGAATTTTGTTCCCGGGGACGATTTTATTCTTAACGTTTTCAAAGGCGAAGTTCATTGAGTAAATAGCAAATGAAGTGTGAACTGAAAAGCTAAGAAGCACCGGACAACCTTTTTGACCCGGTTGGTTCTTATCAGCAGTGCGAATCCATCGACCCACCTGGGGATCGAACTCGGGAGCTCACAGATAGAACGCAAGTATGCTAACCAGTTGGCCACCGGGCAGCTGATCAGACCGTTTTTCATTTTCCATTCACATGATATACTACAACCATCTTTGCGAGCTTGTTTCTGACCACAGTCCTCGAACATTTCAGCACTATTGTATTCCAACAGCATGATTACGAATCGCTGAAAACCGGGTTTTGACTGTATTTTAAATTCACAGGCTGTGTCCCAGTTGTAAAGGAAGATCTCTCGTGTTCACATAATCTTTCTTTGAGCGTCTAAGAAGCGCGAAAAAAATTTGCAAAATAATCGAAGCAAAATCTGAAACAAGTAATTTAATTTACGTGCATTCAACCGCGTATATGATCAAAAATCCAAGCGGTGCACACTCGTCAATGTAAGGGTCGCACGGAAGTTTAAAATCGACCGAGAGCAGTGGTTTTACAACTAAACTGAGAACATCAACCGTTTGTTTGACAAATGCTTGAATTCTCTCGTTAGGCTTGCGCAATAGATTCCGACCTTCACATCACTACAACCAGGATACCCACTGGATCGTTGATAGCATTGTTATCCGTTCGCCTTCAACAAATTTCACTTGCATTTACAATATGATCAGCAATTTAAACGGAGAGTTATTCCGTCAAATATCCGAACAAATAGCTTTCTGGGTTAAGAAAGTGAGGAAAGACGCGTTTGATTACATTTTAACGGATATTCTTTTAGATAGGCGTTGACGTAAAGTTGATGAATGAATCCTTATCCCGGGAAACTTTCATCCGGAATAAACCTGAAGAAATTGAATTGATGGCTTTTGTTTGTGCGATATAATATCGCTTGTGGCATGCGAGTGAAACAGGTTTTGCTAAAAAACTAATTATGTTTTCCGCTCTACTTGAAAGCAAATGAAAACCCGATACGTAATTCGTACATATTTGAGTTGACCATTAAATATGTAGGCTTCTTTTATGAATAATACCCAATCTAAAATTTAGCTTTGGTATATTTCTTTCTCGGACAAAAGTCAGTCGACCGATAGCTACCTCACGATGGGTATCTTTCCCCAATTTGAGTTGCACAAACTGTTTTGTTTTTATTCAAAGCAACAAGTTATCTGGGTTCTAATCTTCTGAATACTATCTGGAATTCGTGAGGATACCAAAACTATATGGACACATTTTGCATTAAAGAGAAAAGCAAAACTAAATCACTCTACAAAAATGAGTGCATTTGTCGTGCGCGCGAGCGTTGGAGTGGTCAGTGAATGCATTGTTTGGTTTCCGAATTTGGAGGATCTGATACTACTCGTCTAACTCAACCCGGATTATGATTTGAGTAGATCTACCCTGAGTAGATGTGTTTGAGGATAGAACTGGGTGAGATTTTGATACAGATTCGTGAAACAAACATAAATCATTTGCTTCATTTATTTTATCACACTTTAGTGTGTGATACACAGCTCCCTCGCATCTATTTACTTAAGCAACGCATTCCAATTGTTCCCGATAACTCACACGCGCGTCAACGTGCGTCAACATATCAGTTCACAGTTGTTTCGTTGCGAAAAGCAGTTCAGTCGGGGTAAGAGCGATCCAATTTCAATTTCCTGTGTTGTTGTCCACGCCTCCGATAAGTCGATCAATTGCAATGTATATGATTTCCTAGATGTGGGTAGCAATCGGTTCAAAGAACTATGATTAATCAGGTTTTTGAACCTTCGGTGGAACCCGTTGTTTTCGATCGAATTATCCCGTTTGGTATTTCCGTTGATTTGCTCAGTCTGCAACGGATGGAACGTTATAAAATTGTTAAATCCTAACATATATTGTTGACTTCCGCCTTTCTTGCAAGCTATGTAAACTGACCGATCTTAGAGAAGGGTGAGAACCAACTGGCACTGAATTCGAGATACTTTCTTCAAACTCAATAACGATATTAGTATGGTAGATAACATTTTGGATGCATAGCAGTGTACGGGACAGCCTGACTACATTTCATTTCAGACCTGAGACCTGAAAGCAAAGGATGATTACAGAGCTGTTTTTCGAGTTTATGTGCATAAGTGTGTGAATTTAGTCGTCATTTCGTCCATTGCTGGTTGTAATACAACAACTGGGTCTCGAGAACCATTCGGTTTACTTGGTGAATCCCTGTGTTTAATTTAGTGCAACTCAGGGATCAAAAGATCACTACAAGGATTTGTAAATAAGCCCTATTCCTTGTGTTTCAAAAAGCGGGAAATTCACGGGCACGGCTATAGATATTTTGAACTCGACTTTTCACCCTGGTACTATTAGGGATATTTTTACGCGTTACTATGTGATAGCTTTGTTTTAATCTTGATTTACCCGGATACAAGTCTTGCTGACAAAAGGTAGGCTAACACTGAGTCCAAAGAGTGCAAACAGGTAATGGAACTTTAGAGAATAGACAGACCATTTACGAGTAGCCTAAATGAAAAACGTATTCTTGTCTAGGCAATACGGGCAGCTGCGTTCATATTTGTGATCAAAGGAATCATCTTCTTGAAGCTAACTTGGTGTTGATTTACTTTAGCTCTCCTCTATTGTGTAGAAGATACAGGGAATGAGAAGGTGAGAACCGCAGATGCATTGCTATTCTATGCTTATCGAGAATGATTCCGCAAACCGAATAAAAATAAAGCTGGTAATTGAAATGTAACAGCAGTCCTGTTTTTTTTACCTTAGCTCACCTAGTCAAACAGATCCTCTCCGTTCGCGTGGGCAGGCGGAATCACAGAGTCCATCTACGCAATCTCGTTAGAGAAAGAGAAAAATGGAGCAGAAAATATCAAAGAATATCATAACTAAATTTTGACGTGCACTTAGAGAACGGATAGATTGTCTTGAATGTGACCGTTTCCGTAGTCAGAATGACAGTCACAATCGCGGGGGGGGGCGAGACATAACTGCAAGAAAGAGGAACTGCGAACTAGCCTAAACAGCTGTCACGCACGCAAATGTTTGAGTAAAAGGCATCCGCGCGAATCCCAGCCTATGGGAAACAGAGTGGAAAGTCTATCTTTTTTAAATGTTTACGATAAATAATCCAATATTTGTTCTGATGGTGTTGCTGGAATTGGTGCACAAGATGAAATACACATTTTTTGTTCACATTCTCTGATGGGACAGAGATAACGCTGAAATGAATTGGATTCCTCTTGATAAGTTGACAATATTTTTATGTTAACCAATTCAGAAAGATCTCTTAACCAATTTGAATTCTTTACAATGTACGCAGACTTAAACAGTCAACAATTTCAAGTGGTTTGTACGGTGCATCACCAAACCAAACTAATATTTTATTTCATTTTACCTACTTTCAATATTCTAAGACAACCCCTCTGCAATTAAAAACACCATTTTTGGAAGTAAAAATTGAAAATGTATTAAAGTCTGAGGTTGTTCGGACGGGCAATTCAAAACATTACCTTTTCCCCCAAATTCGGCTCGAGAACTTACAAGTGCAATCATGAAATGACTAATTAGTTCGATGAAATTTTACTTCCACACCGCTCGACTCGAACATTGTACGATTCTTCGGGTTTTCAAAACAAAAATATTCACTTTGGAGCACAAAAGAATGCTCAGTGAGCGCTCAATGAACCATAGAAGTTTTAATCAATATGCTTCCGTACAGTTCCCGGTTGAAATGTACGAATCGATAGGAGGTGCTCATCGGAATTTATGAATGCTGTCCATCTTTGACATCTTACTGATTCACAAATTTAACACACAACATGTGTCACTCACAACTGATCCGCTTGATTTAGAATCGACTTTGAGTAGTATTTCAGGATAGAGGCTTTCAGTTGTAATTGAGCTTCCTTCTATTTTCATCAATTTATCAAGCGTTTATACACCAGGGCTTCTCAGTGATCAGTGTAGGTGCTGCCATTAGGTCAATATGATAATCTGGAGGCTGGGCTGAACCATTGGGTGAAGTTTGTTTAGTTGTTGCTTTCAGGAATAGATAACCTGTTGTGCAAGTCCGTCAAGTACTATAAAAACGTATCTCACCATGCAGTATAGGTCCTCCGTTAGGCTTGCTACGCACGCTGTTTTACCTCACACCGGACTCATAAACGCCGGTCACTAATACGGTGATTGAAGATAAATTCCGATGGATAGTCAGCCCAAAGCAGATCACACAATTTTCGCATATAGTTTCCCGTGTTCACCCCCTCCGCCCCCCCTCCTCCGTTCTCCGCCTTCAGAGATCACCCATTGATGATCGTGCACCATTTAGTACCTCTGATGGAGGCGGAGCTTGAGCTTTGCGCTTTCCAAATGTTTGTTTCACTTGATGATATATAGTGCTGTTAAGTATCAGTGAGAAGGTTGATGTAGAATTTGTCTAAATCAATAGTAATGTTTTAGACGAAGGGCTGCTTGCAGAGACAGTAGGGATGAACAGCTACTGTAATACACCTATCGCGGCGTGCCAAAGAAACACGGATATTTATTTCAACTTTTTTTCTTTGGTTTTATAGCTTTTGTAGATGTAATATTTACCTTCTTGCTATCAAGTATTTTCTTCCCAATACTATATTCTAGACGTACAACCTTTAATTAGTCATAAATCTAAAATAGCCTTCCACGGATACCTAACTGAGGTTGAAAATTCAAGTCTCAATCCGCTAAAGCTGTTTTACTTCACCCATGGTTCACATGATTAGGACGTGTATTTCACGTTACACTGGAATCCCGACTGGTCTGGGAACAATGGACAACGAACGAAATGCGGCTATCTCATAATTCAGTCACATTGTACAACAAATTTCCACAGTGTCTGTGAGGTATTTTTCATCACTGCAGATGGCTAATCGCTGCAGGTGCAACCTTACCCCGAGGCACAAGAGAAAGCCAGCTTATACACATACAGAAATGGAGCGTGATCAAGTAAACCGAGTTTCTCTGTGTAAATAGAGTTTCTCTGGGAGCATTATTTTGTGAATCGATTTCACTTGCCTGAAAGCAATCCTCGATCCATTCGGCCTCCTCAAAGAAAAAAATGGGAGTGGTAGGGGGGATGAATTAGTCTCATTCTGTCAACCCTTTTATCAGAGTTGAATTAATCTGTCTTCATACTCGTGTAAAACGTATCCATTTGAATTCCATTAAATAATACCCCAGATGTACGGGTGTGCTACATCAAATATATGGATGAACTCTGGATGAACAGGGGTTAATTTCGATTAGACAGTATTTTTATTACACAATAAATGTAAATTGCATTGAAACGAGAGACTCCCGCTGCGCGAAAGAGGGATAGTTGGGCGACAAAATCCATGAAAGTTCCTGTTTTATTATTGTGGTTTTCAAAAGGTGTTGGTCCACATGGGTGAACAACGGAAATTTCAGAAGGGAGGTGCGGTTCGACGGTTTGACTAGTTTTCAGCAAAACTAGGAGCGAACCGAGCGGCAACTGAAGACAAACTTAGACTGCGATGAATAACAATATAATCTCAACAGCTAGGGGCAACAACAATAGGGACTTATATTGGCATAGATGAGAAAAATCCATAGCAACAGCAATAAAAAGGCATAAGTCAGCGGCCGCTCGGTGATTGTCAGCAGGATGTTAAGGGGAAGTCATTGATAAGGTCAATAACCTTTCGGTTGAGCTTAGAAACGGGAGAGGTTGAAGCATCACCCCAAATTTCTGACTGCAGTGTTTGAGATTAGAGGGAATACTTGCTTTGTACAAGATCAAAAAGAGGGGTAGGTTGAGAAATAGGCTGTTAAGGAGAATGAAACTGACCCGGTGTGCAGGAGGAACCGATGGAAAGTGGGAAGACCATAAAACAAAGCAGTACACAGCAAAAGACCACAGACAAAGCACGAGATTTTAGAAACCGGTAGGATAGAATGAAAATGAAGGTTGGGAGTTTGATGCTTGTGGGAGATGAACATGAAGGGACACTTGAAAGCATTGAAACTAACACGGTTATTGGAAGTAAAGATACATTCTGAGTTTAAAGTGAAAGAGGCTGTGAGAGCAATTTTGTGTGCTTTCATACTCTCGTAAGTTGAAAGACATATTTCAGTGAAAGAAACATTAACTATTACCATGAAGTATGATAAAGGGATGAAGAGATAGCAACAGGTAAAAAGATTCTACTTTAATCACCGAAGAGTCCCCGAATGCCTCTATGACTTCCATCTCGTTAATCAATAAATGGCCAAAAGAGAATCGCGGTCTACGTTTTTGTGGAACTGAAGAAGTTGGGCAAGGGATTGTTTCGATTGTTGTCGGTGAGATGCACGTGAATCATAATGCAAACACTTGTGGGATGAATGAAAGTCTTTTCCCCCGGCTCAGATATATTGATCTCACCGTAATCTTACGGGAAGTTCAACGAACAAAACGTCTGGAATACCTTCTTGATCAAACCATAGAAGATAAACAGAAATGAACAAAGTAAAATAGGTAGGACATCTTGGTGCATAAAAAGAGCAATGGGGAGTCTGCCTTACATACTATAGTCCTAATCCGAAAATTCAAGTTGGCAGGTATTCGTCCTAATCCTCTGAACATTCCATAAATAAAAAGGCTGCTGTGGCAAACAACCTCCTAACCAGAGCAGATCAAATCGTCTCAAACAAAAAGGACAAATGTGCAGAAGTTCTGCTAGTCGCAAGAGAGTTGGTGGTTAACGGATATCCACCAGGTTTTCTACACAAAATTCAAGGAAGTCTTAGATCTACGAAACCGGAAATCAAAGAGACCGATTGGATCGCAACTAGTATCGTACCTTATCACCGCAACACGTCAGAAGACATCCAACGAATATTTAAGTGCTGTGATCTAGGGATCGCATTTCGGGCAACCAACACCCTTCGTTCACTTTTGATGCGACCTAAGGACAACCGACCAAAAGCTGATCAATCGAATCTTATTTATAAGATAGGATGTAAACAGTGTACGGCCGCGTACTTTGGCAAAACAAGTCGACAACTAAAGACGCGGATAGCCGAACATGACAGGAAATCCAAACACCTTCCAATAAATGCATCGGAGCATAGGACCCTTGAGAGGGGTTCAGCCATCTCTCTACATTCCGTTTCTGAGGGATACTCTACAGACTTCAAAAAACTGATCATTCTGAAACAAGGGTTCAGGTCATATAAAGAACGATTAGTTACTGAGTCATTGTTCATCAGCAACGATCCACTTTGCGTCAATCGATCGGACGGGGCCCAACTTGACTTGATAACAGTAGCAAAACCAACCGCTCACATTCACACACACACCCTTGCATACTAACACAACATTAAATCTCGCCGAACCACAAAACTAGCCACAGACTAAGCTCCGGTCTTCTATGACTTCATCCTTAGCTCTTAAACCTCTTGTTTCATTCACAACTTCCATGCTTTCATTTATAACCTTCACATAATACTGATGTGTCCGAATGCAGGCTAGCGTGGCGCCAGTAACTAAGAAAATCACATCGATTCTTGGAAAGACAGGTGAAGTCATGGTAATTGTTGTTTGCCTGACGGAGCACCAGTTTATAAGCGTAACTGGGACTTTAGTAGCAATATTCACTGTCAGATCACTGATGTATGTTACATAAGGATAAAGAGAAAAACTTACAAGTCAAAGTGGTCCTGATATATATATATATAAACTAGGTTTCGAAGACCTTTTACTAACTGTTATACTTGGACTTGAGTTGTTGAAGTGGTTTTTTGGCCAAATAAGCATAAATGTGGTGTCATGGAAAGATTCTGGTTTCTCAGGAAGCAGAGATTGAGTCAACTGGGTACGAGCACTCAAGGAAAAAGCAAATAGCAGATTCCGCAGTGATACCTGAATGTGTGACAATCAACCGGGCCACGGAAGTTACCACATATATTGTGAATCCAGTTGGCCTATTTTCGAACTGATAGAGAACATTGGAGACTATATTGGAAGCGTTTGACTGGATAACCCGTTTATTTAGCATGAGTAGGGAAGTCTTAGATATGGGTCGGAAATAGTTAGAAAGCACCGTGTTTTTTTAGACGACGGAACAACAATTACGGAATTTTATCACACGGTGGAGCGATGGACCTCAAAAGAGATCGTAGTTTCTGTAAGCTGTTCGATTTCATTTTGCAGGAGGTTGATGAGAGAATATCAGGCTCCTCGACGGTTGTTGATTTAATGGTTTTATTACCGCAGGAGAAACCTATTTAATTTCGGACGGATAGGGGGTTGTGTGCATTGTGTGTTGCTAGATGTAAGCTGTCAAGAACGGGGTTCACACATCCAAGTTGTGCAGATAGCCGGCATAAAAGCTTTCAAACTAAAACAACTTGAACTCTTCGTAGTTGTCAAAGAAAGCTAACTTTAGTGGGACGAAAATAGTCCAGTCCTATAAAGTACCAGCAGCGGAGTGCGGTCGAAAACGATATTTGCGTTCTCTCAGGAATTCACCAGGTCCAGTATGTAAATTAATTGACCGGTGATTAGGGTTTCAGTTACCTTCTATATGGTTGATATAAGTGAAATTGGCAGATGGAAGGATGCCTTCACATATTTTGAACTAAAAGTGCTTTGGTTTCCCGCGATTCATCACTAGCTACTTATGAGGTCCGTAATAAATTCGATAATCACGGTTTGCAACCACCATGTCGCTGCATTAACATAAAAAATATTCTTCATTCCACTGATTTGTAACATCACATATCGGTGCTGACTTAATTCATTGCACGAGATGCTGAAATCCAGGAAAATGACGTCAGATCAGTCAGATCAAAACCAGTGAATTTTCGTTGAATCATCCGTGTCCTTTTTAAAGATACCAGCTAAAAAATGGTCAGCAGTAGGGGTTTCCTTAGCCAGAATTCACCTCCAGCGAGATTCGCTCTATTGCTGAATTCTACCACATAAATTGCTGTTTTCTTTCTCTTTCATACACAAAAAATGTGCCGTAACATCGCCCCTGGAAGTCATCTTCTCGAATAACAAGCCCCTTATGTAGCTTGTTCACTGCTGTGTAACCTTTGATTGTTTTCTCCTTTCCTTGTCTGAAATAGACTATATTTGTTCGTAGTGTTTTTTACTTGGACATAGCTCTTGCTAAGCCATTTCAAATAACCCCGTGATAGCATATTTATTGATAACTTTACTAACCGAGGTGTAGTAGCCTGCGCACGGAATATGATACGCAGGCAGAATACTAAGCAAATTAGCTTCGCAGAAGTTACAAATGTTGACTGAGTATATATCTCATAATGGAGGACCATATACAACTTTGATTTACTCTAACTAGGGCAAGCGGCCGTTTTCAAGTCCACTTGAAGCCCTATCATTTAATTCTAAATTTCAAGAATGGCATCTCTGCCTGATACCACATTTACGTTTTCGCTGAATAGCCGGCTTCTACACTCTGAACATACCTATGTCCTTTATCATCTACCATCGCTGTAAGCTTGTACTCCAGATATGTTTAAAGCGGCGTTTAAAGTTTAAAGTTTTTTCTTATAGAAATAAATGCATTGCAGTTCCCTCCATTTTCTGAAAACCATATACTGCTCTATCGTAAAGTTCATTTATTAAGGGCAAATATTTTCACTGGATGGGGGCTACTACCAGGAATGTAGAAAAAATATAAGCACTTTTGGGCAACGATAAATCAACGATTGCAGCAGTTTAGAAAATGATTTTGGAAATGTATTTTGACACAATGCAAAATACAATTTCACTATTCCTTAAGAGAGTTGTTCCTTATTGTTGCAAAACCACTGATTCCCACTGGTGGAGTTAAGAGAAAGTTGAAAAAGATGCCGTGGTTTTGTTAATCTTGAGCATAACATTGAAAATAAATTCACGCTTCACAGCGACGGGGAAACGCTTCATCGTCATTTCTAAATTTGCCACATGCATCTCACTTAAAAACTGCATTGATGCTATCGCTTTGCCATTGATTGCGAAGCACAACTACAAAAAAGATACGAATCTTTATTTGGAACAAATTCATACTTTGCGCGGATCAACTATGTGTACTTCTTGATCCGCTGAAAATAGAATCTTACATCTCATCTGTATTGCTTCTACACGCTCGGCACGTGACGATGTCGAATCCTCGGACCTAGGTCACTAAGTTCCCTCAATTTGTAACACGCGAGCACTGTGTTTGGGACTGACATTTCCGGCTACAATTATACGGTTGGGGGATTAGACTGTTTTTTTAAATCACACAAACACACTCGTTATGGTCCCTGGGAATAGTTCAGGTCCACGTAAAATCACAGACTTTTCCGTCCTTAGATAATATGTGAGTGAAGTATGAAAATAGCATGAAATACGTGTTACAAGATATGTGCACGAGAAAATGGGAAAATTAGATACTACAAAACAGATGTGTTACGTGAGAGAAAACAGATACAAAACTTCAGGTTGATTCAAATGTTGTAACGATTATCTTATATATATATATATATATATATATATATATATATATATATAAAACGCTGCACTCCAGCTAGCTTCTTTTTGAACGTGTTCAGTGATAACACGGCACGTGAGTAACGAGATGCGGACGGCTCGATTCGAAAATGTTTTGTGTCTACAAGGGTGTACACGGGCGAATAATTGTCATCGTACCGGGTAATTAGTTTTTTGTTCAAATTTATCTTCATCATACGATTGTCCACATCATCTGCTTGCTTCTACTTTGCTTATCGGGTTCTGGTACACAATCTGAACTCAATACATCTTTTTCGTTTGTTTTTTTCAATCCAAATAGCAGTGCGTAAAAACATGTAATTTATCCGCTCTGCAATAGAATAAAACAAGTCCATGGTGTGTGTGACAGCCTACCAGTCTGATCAAGATTCCTTCACATGATTCCACCTATTCCATTTCACCATGTGATACGTATGTGATCGCGTTCAATGTATCCGGCGCCTGTTGTGCTCCATCCAGTTGCTAACAGGTGTATTTTCGTGTGTTTGTTTCTCTGTGTGTGCGCGTGTGTACTTAAGGCGTATGAATCCGAACCGTTCCGGGCCCAGTCAAGTGCACCTGAAAGTGCAATCAGTACGACGTCTAACGTTTGGGAACTTTTTATCCCTATTCATTTTTCCTCTTGCGTGCCACTAACTGGGGACGATGGACAGACGAAGAGTGGGAGAATGTCCCACACATTTCGATCCATAAAATACCATAACAACGATATAACCAGACTTGGTTCATATGCTGGGTGATACCTGTTGGGTATATACATTAAGTCGAATGATATCGCAATGGGTGAATTAAACGTCTATGTGTAACGGGAGGAAATATTACTACTATTCGTTTATGCTCCGCATCAACGTCCTCCAGAGTTACATTATGCTTTACTACTTGGGTTAAATGAATTCCAACGAGATTCGGGTGACTGTGTTCTTAAAGCAAGAACTGCATGTTCATCATCTATAAACATCTGATTCGTGAAACTATTCGGGATTCATCTAGACAGGTTGTAGTATATTCCGAGGTGTATACACCATCACATATGCCAGTGGGAGACCACCTAGGTTGTCATAACCAAGAAGTCTGAAGTGAAACAGGTTTCATCCTATGGGCTTTTTTGCTTTAGCGAGATGGACAGTGGCAAAAATACCAGATCTCACGATTGTGTAAAACAGGAACTAAAACTAAATAAACCATCTTCAGTCTTGCCCCCCAATGGTGGCCTTTATTTCTGAATAACCGGTAATTACGAAATTCTCAATTCTGAGAAAATATTCTAGATTGGACTATGGGTACTTTGAATTTATCTCGTGAGTTTTTTTAAGTTTCCACTATTTCCAATAACATGTAGAGTGAACTGATACCAGAGATTTCCATACCGAACAGGTTTTAATCATGCATGTCAAAACCGGTGACACAATATTGGGCACTTGGCTTAATGCACCGCAATGGCTAATGAACTGAATGAGAGTCAAGCTTAATACCACTAGCAACAACCAGAGTTGCAGAGAACAACCGACAGAACAATCCATACATCGTACAAAATCCCTTGAGTAAATGAGGAAACAACTCTCTTTTTATTAATTCTTATATCAAAGTGACATAAATTTGCAAGCGATTGGTGTGCAAACCTCGTAACAAACCTGAAGCAACAGTCAGTCACGCCATCCATCAGTTCGATGTCTAGACATTTAATTCACAAACTGCCCTATATTTTACCACATAACCTCATGGCAATTTTTCTGAATTGCGTGCATTTTCTATATATTTGCTATTTTTTCTTGAATTCAAAGTCTCCAAATGATCAAGCGTGTATCTCTTGCATCACTTGTCTGAAAACAAATGCAAATTCGACCTTTCCCCAAGGTTCGACGACTCGTCTGAATTTAAATTAGAACGTTACACCAGACGGATTTTTCCGCCTAATCGATCCGATCGGCTTTAGAGGAGCCAACTCATCCACCTCCCCCAACTACAGTGCATTTGCTAGTTAAGGGTTTCCATTACACTGCAAATTAAGTATCAACCGTTTATTTTGATAACCTATAAATAAACGGAATGGAAAAATCAATAACCATGTTTTCGTTTTGCTTCAGTGGATTGCTTTCAATTTAATTATCGTTAATTTTCTTGATGACTGATTCTTTCTGATGTTTTTGTCTTAACTGTAGAGAATGTTTTCTGACCCTACTTTGAGCATGCATATTTGTATGATTCCCCTGAAGTGTAGCTCCATATGATATGTACAACCAAACGTTTCTACAAAGTTAAGTCCCCGACATTTTTGATTCTGTAACTATAATTGTCCATTTTCAAATGTTCGAACATTTTTGTCTCCGTTCTTTGGAATTTGGTCAATTAAATTCAATTTTTAACTTCAATGGAATTCGAATAAAATTAAATTTGATTACAAAGTTCCAAGTCTTCTGCTAGGCTTTCAGAACCTCACTATATCCTAAAACATTGGAACAGTTTAACTACTTCATGTAGAATTGAGTGCACCCTATTTAATTGAGGGAGCAGCTTTATCAAACATTTTCGGTACCGGAAACGCTTCAACTAACACACACTTTTGTCTCTCAAGTGAGAAAATTGCCCTTCAAATAGTCAGCTTCGAAATTCCGCCACCGAAAATCTCGCCAGTCAAGTAGTCTTTTGTTTAAGTTTCACAGCTTTATGAAAACAACCCCAACTGGTTCAACTTCACTAGCCCCATTACTTTTAGGCCTCCATCTGTTCATTAACATTGTTTTGATCATTTGGTCCGTAACCGGTGTACGGTCTGCACTGTATATCATATCGGTAACGATTAACGCATATACGAAGCGATATTTATTTGAAGTAAATTCAATCCTTTTGGGTGTATTGTCACTCCGTTGTCAAAACAATACATCCCAGTTGTTTTCACATCCCACCACTTTCGACACAAACTCGTCCAGCCCAAAGACTTTGTCTGCATAGTCCCAAATTTTCGCCTTGTACGGCTATATTCCGTAAAAGGTTTGCAACAACTTTTAAGAGCTTTTCATTGTCACCTTTCAATAACTCCCCGTTGGTTTCCGACCCCATGGTCCCACTTCAGCGTTTTGATTTCTGAAACCAGTTTTTGCTGGGAACTTGAAGTCGCCACTATCAATGGAAACGAAAACTTGACGGAGCCTGAAATGTAACCGGTGTTCAGATTTGAATTAACTAATTTGTCGTATAACAAATAATAAAACCAATGTACCTGAGGAGTAATGCATCTTATCTTCCCAGTTTCTGTATTTCCCCGGGTAACCCTCGATGGACAGCAGCCCTCTTTTGGTAATCGACTTTATCCATGTTGAAACAATTATTAAAAAGAAGTATGACGATTATTTTTGCTGTCATCAACAGTTTGAGCGTTTATTTTTGTATATTAGAAATCATTAAAATCATGAGCCTTGCAACGATTTGTATCAAGAGGAATTGATTATCTCTCTCATATAAGTGGAGTTTTGATACGCCTTTCCAAGCTTCATTGGGATTTGAACCCAGCTGTGGACGTGACCCATGAAGTTAATAATAATCGTACAGCGTGCACTCTACTAGTAACAATGATAGTACTTACCTGAATTTACTTGATCTTATCAGATAACAAATTTGCGTAAATTTTGCACGAGGTACCCTATAACAAAACACAACGTGCATATAATATGTCATACTACCATGCTTGCTATCTAGTAACATTCTCATTTGGTAGTTGCTAAAACATCACGGGGAGCTGATCATATGGTCTATCAACACTAACCGTGAATGCCCGGTTACGTTTGTGACACCTGCCTGTTCGCTGAGCCAGAACAATAAATACCTCGCGTGGGTTGAATTAGGTTCCTCGGAATCAAAAATATGCAGGTTTTATTTGTGCAATGCATGAACTGGGACACACAATTCGGATGCAATGAACTATTTCCAGTTCAGAGGGGACGGCTTGCGTGCATCTTACTTTGTCAAGTTCACATTTAAATTACAATCTTTTTATTTATTTGAAGCGGGAACGGATCATTTCATTGAAGAAATGCTCCTCCTCCGTCTGAAATGATTATTCTTGTCACAGTGTAAAAAGAAACAGTAAAACCCCGATGTTTTGTTGCTGTATATTGACTGTTTGGTGCGGGAAAACAAACTTATCCTATTCAATTGGCTGTCCATTGAGGTTGAACATTCTAGAACCAAACAGATGAATGTACGTCATCGCGTCATGTTTTGAATACTTTGAGGGCTGTCAGTAAAGCTGGTCAGTGACTTTCGTCTGCAGTATTTTGTACAAATTACACTATTTCAATTATTTGAACAAAATACATTTATTATGAAATAATAATGTTTAAAACTATCAAAACAGACCTAAAATACAGTCAAACATGCTGTTGTATGCCCCTGGTGCATTCACAACCTTCGGAGGTTAGCGTCAGCAACTGGGAAATGGTACTACTTACCAACAGAGAATCACGATGCGGGGATGTATACCAAAACCCTATGTTGGCAGGTCAGCGGATTTCATTACTCACTGTCCTGTTTATATCCGCGGATATCAAGGCATGAGCGAATTTTGTTCTGGATGTCAGTTTTTCTTTTCAAAAGCTACTTACAACCCGAGAATAACGGTGTAATATGCAAATTTTAATGTTCAGCAATTAGCACTGGTGGAATCATGGTACAATTTTGTGCATCGAGTTCAACGATATTTAACACACTCGGAGATTGATCTCATAGTAACCAATCTATCTGATTGGAAGGTATGTGAAAGTAATGGCGAACAGGGAAGGAGCTCAATTCGGCACGGCGCCTGTGGTCAGAAAAGACAGACATACTTGAAGTAGCTGAGTAGTCA
>UZAN01040331.1:59779-81874 GCA_900618425.1 Echinostoma caproni | reverse complement strand
GAAGGTTTTATAAATGTTTATTCGAGAAAGTAGATACCGATAAGAGAAATTAGTGATCGAGTGGGAGCGACAAGGAGATAAGTCAAGATGCAAATGATGGGAGGGGTCGTTTGGAATCTCATTGGCAAAGATCACACAAGACTTCATATGACCATTAATAAGTTCTATGATCAATGATAAGGCAGAAATTAAAGATGCATGGTTTGTTATCGTCAATCCACGACGGATAACTTTAAAGTTTTGTTTCAATAGACCGAGAAACACCACAGGGGAGCAGTGAAGTAAAATAGGGAGAACGCATTGTGTAACAAAGGCGAACAAAACTTGTTTGCAGGGTGCGAAATTGTCTGGGCTTTCGAATGTGAAAGGATAGGCGCCGAAGTTTACCCATGCAGTTCTGAATGTGTTGACCACCGAAGATTATTATCGATAGTAACACCCAGATATTTGTCTGAGGTCACTCTAGATAAAAGGGTATAATTAAGGGTTACGGAGCCTGACGGGAATGTAGAGCGGGAAGAACTAAAAATTCACTTCAAGCACTTAGATGTGCTAAGAGTAAGGCCAGACTAGTTTGAAAACTGTTCGATTCGGGACAGATTTTCAGTGAAAGAGGAAAATTTCGAAGAAGAAGAAACGGTCTGACATAAGACGGCATCGTCAGCATACTTTTGGATATGAGCAGGGTGTGAAATTGAAAGACCACTAACGAAATCAGAGAAAAGAAACGGAGAGAGGATAGCACCTTGAAGCACACCAGAATTATTGGCTAGAGGACTTGCGGTGTTCCTGTCCAGCTTTGAGCACTTGATTCTTTTATTGAAATAATCAGAAAGCCGCGAAAGCAGCTGTCTTAGGGTGCCCAAAGATTCAAGATTAAAACGGAGGGATGATCGGGACACAGAATCCAAAGCAGACGAATAATCGACAAAAAGGCAACGAACAGATTTGGTAGAGCTGTTCAATGACATGCCTATAAAATGGACCAAATTTGACAGCACCCAAATTGGATCTGTTGGGTTTATACGCGAACTAAAGAGGATCATGGGGAGTGGTGACAAGTGACCGTAAGTGACTCAGGCTGGCTTTCTCAGTCAACTATAGAACTGCAGACGTCAATGCGATGGGGCGAAAACATTTTGCAAAACGGTGTAGGTTGTATATATCTCCGGAGATCTTGTGTAGCATTTCGATGAATAAAACACACTTGTATTCGTCAAACTATACAGATATTGACCAAACTGGTGCAACAACTTGATTTTCATCACATTTGTTCCTCCCAGCGCTTAGGATCTTTTAGCATCATTCATAAGCTTGAACGTAATATTGCTCCATATCAGACGAAACATATCTGTACTAATATCTAGTTTTGCTCACATCGAAGCACTTGCAAAAGTCAGGAACTGAGTTATCCGGTTTATGCGATCTCGAACAAGTCGCTTCTCGGCTTCAACTATATGCCAAAACATCTTGGATGTTTATTCCGGTTCGGGTATGGGGACACGACAAAACGTTCATTCAACGAGCCGCAACTCTCAGAGGCAAGGTTTGTATTTTCTATAATTCAGTTTCAGCTGTTTCAGAATCAGGAATCTTACATGATTAGTTTTAGCCACATAAGTTATCAATCTATTTAAACTACAAAATTTTTATTGATCAGTATTTTTAATACGAGGCATCGAATGAAATAACTGGCTATTTAAAATAAGCAAATTGACCAGAATAAGCATGCTCATGACAGCAAAAGTTTATCACCAAGGATGAGCTTGCATTCTGCTTTACATACCTTTTTCGATTCGGAGTTTTAACTACTGAACTACAACAAATTTCATCGCAACACTGAAGGTGATACAAAGAACTGATGGCATTCCAGTTAACGATACAGTTCAAAATACGTACTCTTCGCTCATAGCTATCGTTATACACGTATGGTATGAGAAACTGCAATGTTTTTCCAAAATGAAAATCATGCTACACGAGTGGGATCAATATCTGTATTAGAAAAGCACATGATTAGCCAGTTATATTTGATATATAACCGTTTCCTCGCTTGTTTGCCACACACTCCGCGAATTATTTGATCTTGATTCTAGACGGAGACTGAGTTGTTCCTCTTTCAGCTCCACAGGGGAAAACGGCATGTCACTCAATTCTACGAAGGCGACATGTTGGATTACCTTTCCATGTTTATTCCTGTCGGCAGACCCGATGAAACAAGCACCGCTCTTCTACCCGACTGCACAAGATTATTCTTTTCCGTTTAAAACACGCCACACCTTACTGGAATAGAGGAATGGAATTCAAAATGAACATGAAACTAGTTTTTGACACAAATTCTGACTTATTTCGAAATCCGGTTCGTCGGCTGTTTGTTGTATATCATGTTTCAAATAAACCTCGTACGTAAAGGTACAAATAGTAAACGAAACTGTACCAAATCAAACGGAATTTCTTCGTTATTTTTGCTGAAGAAGAACATCTTTTTTTTATCCCATTTAAATTCTATTTTAAATCCATTTTTGAATATTGTTCATCTTTCTTTTGACAGAGATAATTTGTTTATATTCGGGATCCAACAGGACCTTCAGTTTCCCCTGTGCGCCGTTTGCCATGGAAACCAATTTTTTTCTCATTCATTGAACAAACACTTTGTTCCGCTCAGTTTTATTCTGATCCACCTTTGTGTAGAAATCCACAAGCTCACGTGAGAGAAAGTGACAAAGAGCTCTTGCTACATACACCCGCAGTCATAGGAATCAAATTGAAGAAAACCGATAAGCTACAAATTTTATTATTCTATCAACGTTTGTGGTGAAAAGGGGTTGTAATGGCAGAATAAAATAGGTCGGAAAAATGAATCGTGTTCAGAATCTGCTAACAGTATCATCAATTTATCAAGCGCACAAAACGTGGTAACAAGATTATGTGAAGATGAAAAGCTTTGCTTCAAGTAATTTGGCCTTCCTCAAATTCTGAATTATTCCATATAATTTAAGGCGTTTTTTGGAAACACTCTAAAACACCATTACTCATGAGTCGATTAAGCACCAGCAGGAAAGATATGCTCTCGGTGTTATCTTTTCTAAGAAAGAGAACTTCAGAAACTTGTACCCGAACTCGTTTCATGACGACGCGTTGACAATCTATTTTATTTTTTCTTTTCGTAATTTTGAACTCTTTTCCTGACTGCAAATAACGCTGACTACTGAGGTTGACCGGCTCGCGTAGAAATCAAGCATCTATCCATCCAAGACAAAATGTTAAAAGTTCCCCATCCAAATCCTTAACAAATTTAAGGATGGTCGAGACAATTAGAACAAGGTAACCTGATATCTGCTCCCAAAACTCGTTTACTTCAACCCACTTTATTTCATTTACCATGACGGATGAAGACCCAATGTATTTTTTAGCCAGTCAACCCGAAAACAAAAGTTACTTAACCCAAGGACGGTTTAATCATGAGGAACCCATAGAGATTGTGGGTATCTGTTTTATAATTTTACTACTGTGTATGCAAGTGTTGTAGGAACGACTAGCAGTAATTAAATTGTTCTGCTGTTGTAAATACAATTATGTTCGGTGTCGAAGTTTGTAAACTGCACACGGTAAAAGTGAATGAGCTGTTATAAACGCTCCCTCAAGTATATAGCAAATTGCCGTTGTATATGACAGAGCACCTTTACGCTGATCATTGCCATACATGCACCAAACCCAGAACAACCTTTGTCAACCATTGTAAACTCCTTTTGGCGGGATGATTATTGCTAACTTTATTGGGCAAAAATACTAATGCAAAGAAATACAGATCCGTGTATCCGCCGAATGTTCAAACAGCACGTGGTCGTGGAGGCGAACCGGTCCAGATGCCGGTCACTATGTACCACGCGGCCTAGTTTGGAGCCACGAACAAAACCGCAACAAAATCTTGAGTAATAAGACACACTGCATAGAACAACAACTAAGTGGAGGTGTTTTTATTGATTTGAACTGACTATCTTTCGAACTTCACCTTCACGCACAATCCTCAGTTTATTTATTCAACCATACACTGGGAAACACCAGAGACTTAACTTTTACTCTTACTGAAGCACATCAGTGGAGCATATGCACCGTCCCGTCCGGGATTTGAACTCCAGATCCATCGGTTTGAAGGCGTGTGCGTTACCACAATGTTTATCAAACTGAGCTGCTTGACGCATTTAGTGAAATTATTAAGATAATCGGTTTTTCAAACAAACACATCCTCAGTGAAAAAAGCTCCATTCATTACACGTTATTTTCAATTTACTTCCGCACTCGAAATAAAGAATTACAAATTGACCGCTGACTGAAAATTGCAAATACTAACTATTAATAAAACAGGTCTCAATGGTTTCAACAAAAAGCGTAACCCATTACTTATTTAACGGTTTCTGACCTTAAATACAGCCCAAAACCAGACACTGTAAAACTACCCGTTGGAGTAAACATAAGGTTGATTCAGACCGAACATTGATTGAACGTGTGAATAAATCCAGCGTATCACTAATCCATCATTTCCAGATAAAATACACTTAAATCAGCAATGGCTTTCTGGCTAATCAAGCTCAATTCTTTGTTTACCCATATCAGAATCATTCTTGCAAATATTCAGAAGATCTCGTATGGTAAATCGGACAGGTTATTGCAAAAACAAAATTTGGTTAAACATGTAGAGCACTAATGCGCATTTTAAAGTTAATTGAATTGCGATACCACTGAGTGGGTTTTTCCAGCTAGATCGTCTGCCATCCAATCACGTTTTCCCTATTGTGATCAGCAAGATGATCCTGAAACGAACGGATTCTAAAATTTACCTTCACTTTCTTTGAGCTTTGATATAATCCTGTGTTGTTCTTTTCGTTCTGTTTATCGGTTTTGTTCGTGTTCAGAATTTTTTCTCCCACATTCATCTAAATTAGATGGTCACTGTGAATGTCAGTATGTCAGTATATGGGCTTAAAAAACTTATATCAACTGCTGATATATGTGGATGCATATTCAGCTAACAGTTACTTGTGAACTTGCAATATGCGATATAACCGTCGATAAAAACACATTTTCTTTGATTGTTCATACCACGTTTTTCGATCGTGCAATACTCTAATCTATAGTAATAACAATATGAACAGACTTTTACGAGATCGAAAGTAGAAATTTGCAGACTTTACAAATGGTTCCATGTTTAAAACGTGCATATGTAATTGTGATTGATTCAAACTTCCGTTCCGTTTTATCTCACACGCGAAACCAGAAAACGTACGTAAAATATTTTCCCTTTCACCCCACTTGTGGCTTTTCCTAACCTGATACACTTAAGCTGGCCACGACACATCACTTCCATAGTCTGACAAATGCACCTATCTGAAAGCGGTACGTGATCGTTCTCGGATTATCTAAGTCGGCAAATAAACGCCATGCAACAATTTCTTTATAGACTGATTTTTTCACTCTGCCAGGGCAATATTTACTTGAACTGCACCGGAAGGAAATTCTGTTGGGACGGAACACCGTCGCGTCCGGTTGAACGTATATGGAATAGGCCGTTGAAAAAAACTGCCTGACGTTGCGCCCATCCATGATTGTTACAAAAACTCTGTTAGAAACCAAAAAGCCTTACAAACGTTCGTTTGATGTCTGAATGTGAACTCGT
Source organism: Echinostoma caproni (assembly GCA_900618425.1). Taxonomy (NCBI): domain Eukaryota; kingdom Metazoa; phylum Platyhelminthes; class Trematoda; order Plagiorchiida; family Echinostomatidae; genus Echinostoma; species Echinostoma caproni. The sequence goes on along the minus strand of UZAN01040331.1, from coordinate 76,203 downwards.
TCCAAAGACAAATCATAATATACAAGATTAGGTCAAACTAATTTGATGTTTCTTCATGACAATACTACACATGAGTTTTCACATCTCCTTTAACAATTTTTAAATATTTTTCTAACCTTTATATTCACTGCTACCTGTCTGACATCATCCATTATGTATGTTGAAAAACATCGTTACACAATATAGTTATCATCTTTTAGATAAATTCTATTTCTTATTAACACAGGTTTGGCGTAAGGAAACGCGAATGGAGCCTACTCCTGTTCAAATATTGATCGAACTCGTAAAACATGCTGACTTTCAACCGACCTTGACATCTCAATGCTTAACATTTTGAGCCTCATCCATGAAGACTAATATGGAATAAACCCACACACATACACGTAGAATCCTCGGTTTTCGACGACGGTTGGTGCCGCATCAGTTATAGGATAACTGATAGTCGGTGGAAAAATCAGAAGCACTTATTTATCAAAACAATTGATAGGCATGAAGCAGGTACTGTAATGCGATATAGTGTGTTATTTTCCCCTCGTTACGCTAAATACAGATTGCTGCCGTAAAAGCCGTTTTTCTTGATCAGTTTTGTCACCGCTGAACAAACCGAAAATTTCACGTCATGCACATTCCTAATGCACTTGACCAACAAGGTGAACACGTCATTTGAAAACAGTGTTTGAGGCTTACGGTTGAAAAGTAAGACACTAATAAGCCATAAAATCAGTTATTACATAATGGTTAAGTAATATAAATCAGTTGTATACTTTTTCTCGGGAAATTCTCAGCCGAAGTCGAGCAGTTCTGTTTGAACGTCTCGCTTTGGTTATCTAACCATAATGACCAACATATCCACATATTTCCTCAGTTTCCGGAATTCACAAAACACTCGTGATACAAGAACACAAACCCACAAAGGCAAATGATTGTTTCAAATGTATATTTAGCAGCAGATGCGTATCATTAAATAACTGGCTTGATTAACAGTAGTCTTTCAGTTAACCAAAGCCAAAAAAATGCTCAGTTGAGAAAGCTACATTCTTTCCCGTTATTCGTGTCATAAAACCTGTGCCATTGCATCATGTATGTGCCTGATTTGCAATCAAGGTAGGTTGTATTTGTATTTGTATAACTCTTTGTAAGTTTCTATGCCTACATTTCGGTTAAAAATGTACACGGTTCGTCGCGCGGGATAAAATATACAGTTTCACATAACATGCAACGTAAAGAATGTCGCTGCTGTTTGTTTCCTGCACAGAACTTCTGACGTATTTCACTTGTGATCTGCTCCTTTCTGGTTAGGAGTCGGGCCAGGTAGGGTACAGGGGAAATTTTATAAATGTTGACGCGAGAGGGTAAATATCGAAAAGAGAAGTGTGTGGACGGATGGGAAAAATAAGATGATAGCTTGAGATGCAGGAGATGTGGAATGTCGTCTAGAATTCTATTGGCACAGTTAACACAAGATTTGATTTGACCAATAAAGAGTTCTGTGATTAATTAATCGATTGGGATTAATGAGGCACGACTGATTATCATTAAACCACGACGAATGGTTTTCAGATCTTGTTTAAAAATGCCGGGAGAGATAGAGTAGAATGAGTAAAACGGATTGGTGAATAAAAAGGACGGGGCTGACTGTGTAGTAAGGAATTGCCTGAGTTTAAGCAACTGAAAGGACAGGCGTTTCGGTTTTCCCATGCAATTGTGTGTATGCGTAGACCAATTAGATCGCTGTCGATTGTGACACTAAGATATTTGCCTGAGGTCACTCTAGACACAGATTTACAGTTAAGGGTAGCAGATTCCGTCGGAACTGAGGGGCGGGAAAGACTGAAGATACACTTGAGGCACTTAGGTACGCTAAAACGGAAACCAGATTAATTGGAAGACTGTTGTGTGTGCGATAGATTTTCAGAGACAGAATCAAATTTCGGAGATAAAATTTTCTGATATAAAACGACGTCATCAGTATGCTTTTGGATATGCTCAGGGGGGGGAGACCGAAAGATAACTAATAAAAGTAGAAAAAAGATGTAGAGATAGAATAGCATCTTGAAGAAAACCAGAGTTATTAACAAGTTGGATTCCGTGAACTAACCTCATCTGCGTACAGTGATGGAGTGTAAACAACTAAATATTGATCGNGTCTGTACGGTGATCCGGAGGTAGAAGCGCAACGGTTCAAGGCAATAAAAGGGATGAACTTGTTCCGCATTCTGCGCGATTCATCAAGGCGATCACATCAACCGGGACCGTAGTTAAGATTGATGTTGCTTTTATTGTTCATCCTAGTGAAGTGTGCGCCCATTCTTGCTCGCACATCGGTCCGTCTTTAACGGGAGATTTAATGTCAGCATTTCANAAAATAATGTATGGATCACTACTGTTAGGACGGAGTTTGGTGAAAAGGCGTCTTTGTTCAGTATCCGGTATCACTGCCTCAAGATAGTGAAAAACGATACAGATAACTATCTGGCACTAGCCAGAACCGAGAGTGCGAGAAATTCAAGTTGCGCTCAATGAGTGACGACCAGTTTAAATGCTTGATATTCGTGTGCGCACTTCAGTCTCCTTGTGACGCAGAAATCCGCATTCGCTTTCTTGATCGCATCGAACGAGACCCTGAGATCAGTTTGCGGACATTACCAGACGAATGCCAGCCGCTCGAAAACCTCAAGCATGACTCAGCCATCGTGAGCGACGCAGCCCGACTACGGCTTCATCTAATGTACATGCTGTCATAAAGCCATAGTCATCGTATACCTGAAAGACACAAGAAGCCGCTACCGGAAAACCCCCCACAGCATGTTGAAAATGCGGAGAAATTTATTACGCACGTTACAGTCCCTTCAAGACACAGGTGTGTCAAAAATGTCGCAAACGAGGACACAAAGAAGACTACTGTCACACCAAACATCCTTCTACGTCAAAGGGACGTCACGAGCCAAGACGATTCAAATCATCATCGACTAAGTTTGAACCCAAAAGTCAGACGATTGTGCTGCTGTCGAACCTGAAATGAAGAAAAGGAGCAAACATCTTACGGTCCGCATCAATGGTGAGCCAGTACGCCGACAGATAAACACCGCTTCTGAACACCCATTGATCTCAACACGAACTTGGCACGTGCTAAGACGACCTCCATTCGAGCGGACCAACAGGAAAGCAGGGAACGTATTTGGCGGACTACTACGTCTCATTGGTGAGCTTGTGTGTGACGTTTTGTTCAATAGCATGCAGATCAGAGGGACATGTTACCTGACCAACAGATCCTGTTTGAATTTGATTGGCCTAGATTGGAGTGAAAAACTCAATCTCTCGGATGTGCCTCTGAGCAGTGTCCGTCAAGGTGCGCCGACACACACGGAACGTGCGCCACCTTACCACTCACCGTCAAATGGCCAAGCCAAACGCTTCTTGGTCACCTCCAAGCGAGCACTTCATAAGTCCAAAGGGGAGGGTGCCATGGGAGAAGTCTCGCACGGTGCGTTCCCATCCGAGGCCATGTTTGGAAGAAAAATTTATACACCATTCGACGTAATCGGTCGAACCATGAAACACTTGGAAACGTTGTAGGTGGATAGTGGAGTTTATCAATACAGCGGTGTTATTACCCTGTCTCCTAATGGTGCACGTAGTTGGGTCGTTCTCTTTTCGTAGGTTCAAAATTAGCACTTTTGATCGAGTACTCCCTCTCATACTCCAGTCTCCAAGGCTTGCCGAGCACAAGATTCAGTAAAGTTTGGATAGCGAAACAGTAAGAAAAAGCCTTTTTTCACACAAGCTGATTTTGCTTCTAACCCACGATGTCAGCCGCAGAGGATCTCGTCCGAGGGTAACAATCTGTAGCACAACCTCATCTTTCTCTATGCCATTCAGGTTTAGGATGAAACGTGGCTACTTGAATCACGTTACCTACTCGATGGGTTGACTGTTGACGAACAGTTGCCCAACTAACGACTCGGCATAAAGTAAGAAAACCTAAGTGATGTTAGTAGTGTATAGAAAAATCAATGCGCCATGCATTATTTTATTGTGAATATTATAATGTTAATTACACAGCGATCTTGGTAGAGAATTATATTCTCCGACGTTTCGGTTACCGTGGCTAACCTTCCTCAAGGAAAGTTTTGCAATCAAATGACCCAAATGAAAGGATAACAAATTGGCGGATTTTTCATCTGTGTGTGTGAATTCGTGTGGTGGGCTGAATGATTCATTGTCCGTCATACTAACTCCCAGTATCCGATGGGATCAGTGCACGTTCGAAATCTGAGTTGGAGTATTTTAGGCTTGCCGTAGTCTATGGTGTGACCTTCGGCTATGGCGTGAAGAGCGATCGCTGAATCTCATTCTATAGTTTTGCCAGAGTTACTTTGTCCGTGGGCCGGTGTTTTTCTTTTCTCTTGTGTTCGGTTATTCTTGTCCTAGGTTGTCTAATGGTTTGCTCAATGTATTCTGCGGGGCATTCTTTGAAAGTGATTTTGTAAATGCAGTTGGTTTGATCTTGCAATTCGGCCGAATCTTTGGCTTTGATCAGATGGCGTTTCAGAGTGTTGTCAACCCGAAATTGTAGAGAATTATTCTGATAAAGGTCGATAAAGGTCACGGTGTCACTTGACCCCATCTGATAATGGGTGCTAGTATGTCAGACAACGACTCATTCAGCCCACCACATGCACGCAGAGATACACACTTACACAAACACACACGATGAAATATCCGTTGATTTGTGATCCTTTCCTATGAGTCATTTGATTGTAAAACTTGCCTCGAAAAAGGTTACCCACGGTAACCGAAACGTCGACGATTATAATTCTCTACCAAAGTCGCTGTTATTAACATTATGACATTCACAAGAAAATCCAAGGTTTTGATGTAGCCACTCCTGTGACTATAGAGTGTGGCAACTAAGTCTCCTTGTATGACAAAAATCGTTCGCAAACCCCAGATCCAACAAACAATTTTTCTCGTTCATTTGAACGGGAAGGGAAGTCGGTTACAGCTCACCCTATTGTCCGATCGGCTGTGTAAGTGGGTAGCATCGTCGATGGGAAACGGCCTAATCAGATTCCGGTATTACGTGCGAAGCTGGAAGACTGTTCTACGTGCGTGCATGCCTATTGTCGAGTTGATAATTGAGTAGTATTGCCCCAACTTGCCACCAACTTGTCTCCTTTTCGTGAGGTGGCCAGCAGCTTAAATAAACAACAATCTCTGAAGTTGTTTCATCTTGCCACATACAATCAAAAGAATATAGACAAAATAGCAGAATAATTTTAAAATATTAACTTGTTTTCCATGCGTTTGTTTTATAATATATCTGTTCAAAAAGTGGACTTTTTGTGGTGAATGTCACCAATTACAGTACAAACTGAGCCACTGTAACGAGCTAAAAAGAGACTTCTCCTGGGACAGTATTCAAGACAACGCGGCTCGAACAAGATGACAATTATACCTTCCACCTTCAAGCTGTAGCCAAAACCTGAATTTCTCAGCAGCAAAATAACTCCTTTTTCGACAAAGATTGAATCTGTAGAGCTTGCTGAATGAACGAGAATATGCAGCGATTGTATGCTACGCCGCCAGGGTTGGGACGATGAAGTTTATCAGTTTCATTTTAATGAAATTTATTATCAAGTTAACCCAATTTGTGAACCCAAGTTAACTTCTAGTTGAAAAAAGAAATGTGCATCCTCATGTTATCAGTAAAAAATATCAGTTTATTTCACCTGTTTCCTGCCATAAGTTTCCTATGGCAATCGATGAAGTCACGAGGACAAGCGCTAGTCTGCACTGGTTGGTCAGGTGAACAGACATGTATCGGCACTTTTGGTCAGATGCGGTGTGAGCAGATTGCAGTACTGTGAGCGAATTTCAAACTGTGAACGGGTAGTCGGATGTGAATTGATGACCAGTACCAACAATGGCTAAATCGAAGCATGCTGTTTCCCGAATGTCTGGGTCACTCGATGCTGCACTGAGTAGTGTGCGCGCGACCTTGAAATCGGATGGATAGTTAGTCTAAATCAATAAGAGATAAGTGAAATCAGAATCGTTGAGTGCTTTTTGGATCCTAGATTGATTATAAAGAGACAATAACCAGGGACAAGAATCTAAACCATACCAATGGCATCGTAATTCACATTATTTTCAAATTTACAATCAAACCAATAGAACCAAGTAAAATTTAGACCTGAGAAATGAAAATGTGTATCGATTTATTAGATTTACTTGCAGTACTAATTATAATCTAATAAGGATTACTATTCGTTAAAGTGTTTACGAAAATCAGTTCATTGGGTTCAGATGCCGTTTATGATCCGCTGACATCTTCGGAGCCGGTTACAAAACCAATTATATTGCAGTGTTCTATTTAAGATAAAAATGCACCAAATCGATACAAAAACAATTGCATAACCGAAAAGACTTTGTAATTCAATGAGACATTTTACTCGTCAGAAAAGTGAAAAGAGGGATATATGAAAAGCGACTTGGTTTAAATGAAAAGTAAAATTTTACAGGATTTGCAATTGTGCGCCAGTCTCGTTATTATTGGGAAAAAAATGAGACTCTTCAGTATCATTCTTGTTTTGATTTCTTTAACAGCTATGAGGTTATTGTATTTCCAACACGTCGAATAATTTTGTGAAACCGCCTTTGCATGCGGTCAGAAAGTGGTTTGCACGATATCAGTCGATATTAATCCGTCATCCTAGGTTCTTAAACGATCACGGCCGACTCTTAAAAGATCGGAATGCAGACCATGGGAGGGAACATGTCTTTGATGATCCTATTCTCAAGCCGTTACTATTGCAATTACGTAAGAGAATGACGAGAAACTGAGAGAGAGAGAGTATGTGTGTATGCGTGTGTGCGTGTTTGGATGGTATCAAACAGTCAAGGTCAATGAGTGATGGCCAAAAGGTGAAGAACAATGGGCAAGTTTTTCTCGGACACGAACAAAAACGCACTAAATCGGTGACAATTGATTCGGGTCACCATTCTTTCGCTCATGCGTGATGTGATCCACTTTTGACCGGATAAATTCGAGTGTTTGAACTGCCGCTTGCGATGCATACAATTCTGGATTTAACAAGAGGATGATGATGATGATGATGATGCCGATGAAAGCTGCCCCGGCTGTTCCTGAGCTGTTATTCCACCGGCCTTGCATCTCTGCTACGAAATTTGTCAAATGATTACAAAGTTGAATCAGGTTCCACCAGATGCCCAAACTGGACCGAACGTGTAACAACCGATCTCTAGATATACTGGTTACCGGTGTTCGTGCCACTTGCGGTGGGTGGATGGGTTCTGACAACTGTTTTGTCGTACGGCCTTGCTAAACGGCAACACAGGTGCACTTGAATTGCATCCTTTCATTTGTATTTGATTATCGTGTTCCACAAATTTACGCAACTTCGGTTCTTCTCCATTTTGACATGGGTGACTTTTCTAAAACGAGTGCAGCGGTTTTCTGTCACAGTTATGCGCTCAACTAGCTTTCACGTGGGGATGATTTTAAAACCAGTATCGTTGTTCCTCTAGTAAGAGATCCTGATTTGCCACAACTTTTATAGTGCACATTGAGCTATCTAGATGTAATTGAGGAAACAAAGGTAGATAGTTAGTCGTAAAACATAAATGAGGTGAATGAACCAGAAACAAAGCTTGACGAAAAATTAGTTCACACCCTAGGCGTACCATTCGAATCAAACGAAAATAATCTATATTTCAGGTTGGACAACTTCCATTGTTTATAAGCACCAAGCAGCACTATTGATAATCTTGGGTGTGAGTTCCACTAGTCCAAAGAACGTTTATTGCCTACCACTAACATACATTTTTATACGTTGGAAATCACTGCGATGACCAACAAATGGCATTGAATATCTCTTCAGCAGTTTCCATCTCTACCGGGACTCGAACTCCGAACCTTCGGTTCAAGAGTTAAACCACCTAGCCCTGAAAGACACGTTCGATGGTGAAAGCATTGAGTAAGTGTCTGAGCCAATTCAGAACATGCTGTTGTTCTGAAATTACTTTTAAACTGTTCTGTTTCGTTTTTGTACTCATTTGAGGTTGTTAAGCACAACATTGTTGAGTTTATGTAATAGATCACCATACACTCAGTTTAGCCTGGTTAACAAATCACCATCACATAGGGTTCAGAACATTTTTGGTGATTTTTTCCGATGCACACGGAATACTGCTACGTGTTGACATTTTTCGTGTCAGCTTCCAAACACTGTTACAAGTCACTCGTTTTCAATCAGCTCAGCTTACTCCGTACACAAACCGGAAACAATTACATCACGCGAACCAAGGTGCTGGCCGCGAAAGTGTCTTGTCCTGTTTCAATTGTTTCATTTTCTTTTCTTGTTTGACGGAAGGTGATTTGCGATAAACTGGATGAATTCATTCTCCCGGAAAGGAACCATTCGTGGCTCTTATTAGCCGGTATTTTTTTCTGGTTTTACGTATAACGGTTTCGGAAATCGATTTTTATCAATACTCTTTACATAGGCCCCGAAATATAGTGCGTATCAGTGACCAAAGGAGCTAGTCTTGGACTAAAAGACGCAGTTTTACCGCTACAATTTACGAATGCATATTTCGGACACAAAATCGGTATGCGCAGCTTATACTTCCACAATCGAGACAACGAGGCGCAATTCTGTTTGATTCACTTGAAAAAGGAGAGAAAATAAAGGGACAAATTTGATTGTTTTATAACACAAAATGCTTTAGCAAAATAAGTGGTGTCGCATTTCTGTGCCACAGACCGGCATCATTCCTTTGTCTTTAGTAGCATATTGTGACAGTTCTTCCGAATCGAGATGATATTGGACCTTTTTCAAACCCGGAAAGGTTGAAAAGACAAAATTACGGACGTGAAAGCACCGCAACTGTGAATGTGATTTTTCAAATAAGACAAAAAACTAGATTTGACTAGATTTTAGAAAACTTTGAAATGTAGTTTGACGTTTAGGACTTTGAAAGGAATATTTTGTCAAACCATGTGGCAATCAGATAACGGACTACAACAACAACAACCGATTCAGTAGGCAGAAGGTGTGTATGACCTATTGGGTCTGTTCCAACTGAACACATCGAGAAAACGGCGTAAAAAAAGAGTTGGGCCGAGAGATCTATCTAAATGGTCAAATGCGTGTTGTACAGGGGGCGGCACCACACATTTTCACTCACATACACTCCTAATGAATACAGCTGACTTATCCATTTTCATTCGGCTTTGTTTGCCGCAGTAGCCGTAGTTGTTAGCCTTTTGGAGGTGCCTTCCTAACAGAAGGAAAATAATTGACCATCCCCAGCCCCCTCAAACATCAACTACCATTTGAACACTTTTACATGCCTTCGACCTCAGTTTACCGATTGATAGCACACACACACGTCTCTCTTTGGTTGCGTGGATGATCAAAGGTGATTTGTGAGCTGACCTGTCTGTGTGACCTCATAACTCAGCTTAATACAAATACAAGCCGAATTGATGTTTCGGGGTTCGAATCCCAGCGGGACTACTATTATTCTCATGCTTGAATCATGTGAAATGGGAAATGGTTCAGATCTTTATTTCAATATTGAAAGTGAATAATAATAATAATAGTAACCCATCAGAACACTACTATCTCAGACTGCTGAAGATGAAATCTGCTCAAGAACCGTTGGAACTCAGCTCACTAATTGAGTCTTTGTTCCAAGTTTTTTTGATAAATCTTCTAAGTCCTCCAAACATATCATTCTCACTGTCATTTTCGCATTTCTGAGCAATCAAAATGACAATTTATGGGGCAGTCTAGTTCAGGACAATGAATTATCTAGCTAGACGACCAACTACTTTGGTCAATAAATGCATATTTGGTAAACCCGGTCGCTATTTTCAGTGTGAATGGGATTGTCTACATGTCATTTAGGCTGATCAGAAACGAACTGGAAGCGAAGAATCGGCGTCATTGAACGAGACAAACTGGGGTCTTATCACACACACACGCAAACGCACACACAATTATTCGATTTGTTTTGATTTGCTCTCACGGCTCTCGGCAAGAACTATCCATATTCGTTTCCACGAGTCGGTTAGACCACAGCTGCACACTATTTGTCAACTCACCGGACAAGCAGTTGTTGGTTGTGATGAACGTCATTTCCAAAGATGACGTGAATTATACCCAATTTAGTGCAAAAAACTGCGTTCATGAACAAAGCACTCCCCGCAATCTCTCTGCCCCGACTGAGTCTCATACGACGGAGCACAATTAAGCGAGTCTGTGTTTGGAAATTCGTAATGGATGTTAGGGATTATGATAACTCTAGTTGGAATCTGACTGTCATGAAATAAAGTCAGTATGTTCAAATGGTTACGTCTGGTTAGGACTGATATAATTTGATCCCTCACAGTACCTTATTTGAGGAACCTTCAAAAGATAAAGAATTACTAAATGTTTTGCTTGTATTTATGTTCACAACGAATCACTAGTCCAGTGTCAGATTATATAATTCTGGAAGGCATTGTAAAAGAACATCAGGAAGTTTTTTGTTAATTTCTATAGTGTTTTAGATCTCCTAATTATTTTCTATCCCATCTCATTTATTTTCACGATGTAAGCTGTAAGCAATGTGGTCATTTTACATCTAACAAACCTCGAAATGTACAAATCGTGAAGAAGAATGCACTATTGACGCAATTTTGAGCACAGATCAGAAACCTTGTGGGCCGAAAAAAACGTGTCTCAGGTTTGATAGGCAACTAACTGCGTAAATCTGTTCGGTGAACAAAGCTCTCTTCTCAGTGGAAAAAAATTGTGGATGGATGTATCGTCGACATAATGCAGCTGAAAGTTGCATGGAATCATTTGATGGAATACTGCTTTCCCGCCTCTGTCCATAGCTGCTGTCAAATCGCCTCATGCTGCAAGTAAGCAGTTGCAAACATTGTTCAGCTAGTTCCCGAAAATCATAGCCTAACGAATACCAAAAATACAGACAGATGTCTGTCAATTTGCCGTCAGTTTGTGTTTGTTTAAAAAATCAGATGCAATCTATCCATCCAAATTTTCGTTGCATAACTGGGCAGTATACAGTGTTCGAAATTTTCAAACAAACTCACATCTTGATTTTACGCTTTGCAGCACGCATACAAGTACGGGCTAATGTACACAAAATTAATTGTTGCAGCTAGTAACAACAGATTCTTATTTTCCCATCCGGAGAAATATCCAAAAAACCCGTTTCATGTTTTGCCCAGTCCGTTATTTTCAATGATAGGTCAGACTGATATCATCCTGCATCATAGTGTTTGACTTGTTGTATCAAATAATAAACTCAGCTACTCACCTTATACAGATGGTGAAGTTAACCCTATCGACTTGTCGTTCCCATCCGTCCACATGCTCCTCATTTCGGCATCTACCCTCTCGCATTAACATTTATAAGCATTCCCCTATACCCTACCTGGCCCGATTACTAACCCAAAAGGAAAAGATCGCAACTGAACTACGTCAAACGTTTTATACATGAAACAAATATCAGAGAAATTCTTTATCTTTCGTGTTATATTTCATTATTATTATTATTACTTCATTCCATGTGACGAACAGTGTACATTTTTAACTGAAATTTAGGCATATATGCTTACACAAATTATACAGATACAAAATACAAATACAGATTTACAGTTTACTTTGCTATTGTTTTTTAAATGGCACTTTATTGCGTTTCCGTTATGTTGTCAACTCTGTCTTTTATGTTCTGAAAAGGACACCATCCAAATGAACTCACAAACTACCTCAAACACTACTCACTGCACTCCCTCATTCATCATGGACTACTTGTTTCCGCGAATATGTATATATATGCTTCATTAGTCCCACAGAACACATTGAGAACAACAGCGTGGCGAACAAGCTCGTTTCCAGTTATTCGTAATCATGCCAATACGCCATGCCATTCGACCGATTTAAAAGGTTCGGTGTAGGCAATCGCGAGCAGTGAAGCATCGAATCTTAGCCACGGCCGAAGCTNCGTATTCACACACACACATACCCCTTGTGCGCCCAGAAGAAATTTTTGCCAGCACTTAATCTCCCTGGGCCCACTTTAGCCACTGCAACACGTGTGCAATCAAGTGAACTGTTGACACTGTGATCAATTTCACACAGACACACATGCACGCATGATTGAAGCCGAAGCTAAACCATTAGGACTCAAATCTCTCATTCCTTTTTCTATTCTTATTGTTAATCGTATTTAACGTTATGTAATGGTATGGTTACAAATAACTGAAAACGAGCTTGTTCGCCACGTTGTTGTTCTGAATATGCATATGCGTCAAACAATGCAATTTTCATTAAACAAGCCAACTGAACTACCGACTTCCATCCGGTTTGAAGAAGAATCATCAATATAGACGGGGTTAGACTATAGTGTACATGATTCATCCTTTCCATTGTTCAATAGATAAAATTTAGCAGATGCACGAACAACTTTGCCTTATTGTTTCTGACAATTACTTGTGTGCACTTACACTGCATTGTTCTCTGGCGAATACTTGACGCTTATATATTTGCTAGTTTGTAAGTATGAAACTGCGATGTTTCTCCGAGGTGAGTCTCGATCGGTGAATCGTAGCCACAAAAATCTGGCACGAATAAAAGCGCGTCTGCTTGTATTTTCTGTTTCCAAAAGCACAAATATAACATCATTAAGACCATTCCACCAGCCCGACAATCTTTTATCCGGAACTCAAACATAGTTTCATAGATTAATAGATTCCAGTCCAGTGAATCCTTCGTCACTAGTTTCAAGTACCTGGTTGATCCTGTGGTTCAAAGGGATCTTACTCCACGAACTGCTCTTGCCAAACCGTCGCTTTTTGGAACCGGTTGTTCTGGCGCCTTGACTTTATTGCATGATTCATTTTAGACCTGATGCAATTTTTGAATACACTTAGTTCTTCTTCTGCATAAACGTTTGAAGCTAAATGAATTCATCTTTACATTACATATTACTTCAAACATTAGTCAAATCTTTCTGTTTGAGTACACAATTACAAACGCATCAAACGTGTGCTGCCTGTTGTTCTGCACACCCATACCATTGCTATTGACTCCTCACGTACAACTAATATGAATGTTCTGGTATACCTCAGCCGGATTGACTGGTGTTTTATGAACTCCGTCTTCTATACTGCTACTTGTTTAGAAAAAAATAGAAGAGTATTTAGGTCATCAAGCTTGTATTAGCCGATTCGATTGTTCAGAGGCACCAAGCACTCTTAATGGTCTTGGGCGTGGGTTTCACTCCTTGGGAGATCGTTAATTCCTCACCAGGTAAATGAATTTTAAATGCGATGGAAATGGTTAACCCAAGCTAGATACTGTAAATTGATTAAACAATTCACATAAGGTGATGACCGTTGACCGTGACGGGCAAGGGTTTGAATTCCCAGTCAGTAGGTTCGCGGTTCGAGTCCATACAAGGACACACAAAAAGTACACACTGCTGACGAGTCAAAAACAGAACGAAACTGCTATCCAGAGAGTGCAACTTGTCAGTTATCGCACAAATTTCCATCGCATTTAAATAGAAGAGTGTATTCACATGTATAGATGACTTGGTTCAATTTATCCCATAGAATGAAATATTCTACACTATGACATCGTAAACAGAAAATTTCGATGTTTGTTTCGTCGAATGTTTGTTGAAATCGCAAACATGGTTGAATGCTTTTGTAACACTGTTTGTTGTTTTCTCCACCTCTTTTCTGCTTACAACACACCGGAGTAGCCTTAAAAAACCTCCAATTCACACGTTGCACATCAACAGGTTCATTCAACGATGTGATTTTCGCTGCTTTATTCAAGCGGTGATTGTACATCATTTTGCATGAGTAGAATATCCCGGCAGATAACTGGTTGCCATGGAAATAAACTTGATCGATGGACTTACGACAGAAACTATAAGATATCAGCTGAGCAAATAAATACGTCCCCACTCTCAGTCGCCTCTCGTAACCGCAGCAGGTGCATATGTAATCGAGCAGTTGCATCTTTTCACAACTTGCTATGCCTTCTGATACTCTCGCCACAGTCTCGCCACACCAAACATGCTTTCACTCCGTATTTCTCGTCTCACCTCAAGATGAAGTCGTGTTGTATAATAGCCCGCCAAAGTTACTTATTCGTTGCGAGATATCTTTCATGCTTGACAGGATAGCCCAGCAATTTCGTCAACCCCTACTCCCTCAGCCCCTTCCTCCCCCCCTCCCCGACTTTGTAAAATTAGATTGTACGGCAGCATCGTAACGCCGATCACTCTGTTGTCGGTGCCCGGACTCAGCTCGATGCAGTTGTCAGCCGTGCGCGGCTTATCTGTCTGTACTGGCGGGGCAAATAAAGCGTAAACATGTCAGATTGTAGAATACGGTCACGCTGAGAGACCGCGAAACGAAACCACCGGGGCTCAGCTGGAACAGACAAAACAAAATCGTCCGAGATAAGTCGGAGAAATTGCGTGGATTGTTGCTTAGGCGTAAAACACGACTCACACAAAAACCGCTTAGCGTTTTTATTTAACAATCTGCATCTCTGTACTCGTTTTTCCACTAGCATAGTCACAACACCGATTGGGAATCAAGTCTCAGTTCCTGAGTTTGTTGAGTTTTTTGATTTGTAATACTTTTTACATGAAATGCCGCAAAATAGTTTCCAGTTTTAAACATCCATTTTTATCGGTTTAAATTATCATGTTTCTTTCTTCACTTAATCGATCCTTTACAGCTTTCGTTTAGAAAGCAAAAAAAAAGAGTTTAAAGGTCTAAACTTAAAATGCATTCACTCGAACTTCGTTCAGTTTGAAAATTTCTCCTTGGTTTTGAGAAGTCTGTCTGCGGGTGGTTTTCGTTGGAGACCCACAAAACATGCACAGATGTTGTAGTTTTTGTGTCAAGGCGAATCCAGGTGTTTAGAATCCTTACTCAGATCATTCTAAACTTTAATGTAATGATCTTCTATAGTTGAAGTAGAATTGGTATATTCTAGTTCTAGCAAAATGTATGATTATGATGAAAGCTGACAGGGCTAATTGCTTTGTTATTTCTCACAGAAAACGACGCATATCTCAGCTATGGCTTACGTTCGCGCCTCATGTAACTAGTGGATGAGCAGCACGTCTGCTATTTTTGTTGTAGTTGATATTGTTGTTGTTTTTGTTAAAAAACATCAACCATTACTTTCTTTCATAAAACACAAGGCTGGATGCTTTTTCTTGACTGGCTCGGGGATTCATAGGTATTAACTTAAGGCGAAGTATGGTTTGAAAGCCGATAATTGCAATTATGATAGATCGCTTGAAATTATATTCATTGAGAAAGTTACGCTCCCGTAAAAGTGTTACAGTTCACTCACTTTCGCTCCTGTTAATTCACATTTTAAGCAACGACCCGATCTTAAACTGTGTTTATGGCCAAGAAACACCATACGAATAATATATATATTAGTATCTTTAAATAGTCGCAAACAGATTCATTGCAACCAGTGTCCGCATTACACCAAAAGCATCAAAAACCAAATCAATTTTCAACGATTCTCATGGTTAAAAATTTACATGATTTGATTTGTTCTACCTTTCGGGAGGGGGTTCATGGTTGTAATAGACCAGATAGAAATTGCTTTGCTATATTAACGAAAAAACAACCCGGTACACGTCCAATCTCAGATCTAAAGCACATCAGTAGTGTCTCGGTCACACCCTACCGAGTGTCTTATGGTCAGGTAGAAAAGTAACGTTGCAAATAAGATAATCACAGAAAACATAAAATAATAATAATGATTTTGTGTACTTTGTCTTTGTTTATTCAGCGCATACTTGTACATCTATACAAAGGATATCCAGTGAAATGCATAAATGGAAAAACTCGGGCTGTGGCGACGGAATTTGAACTCAGGACATCCCGTTCAGAAATGAGACCTGATTTTAAAGTGATGGTTCAATTTTTTAATTCCAATTTGGTCNGGTCGTAAAACTATTAGCGACTGATATTGAATATTTAAACTTAACAACAACGGTACATAATAGCAATTCGTGACTTTCATTGATAATAGATTTACCCTATTACTCACTCATTTCTATCAATTATCCATATTTGTTTACTCGTTACCTGTAGTTTTCTATCTTGAATTTCGACCTGATCACAAGCTTGACGAACGTTCAAACAGCTATTGGATTTGAATCAAGCGAATGTTAACAAGTATTAAACCAATTGACATGCACCAGCTTCGGTTATATTTTATTGTTATTTACCGAATAATTTTATTTTGCTGCACGTCTTTGTGTCATTTATTACTCAGATGCAATCAAAGCTAAGACCAGGTCAAGCACGATAAGTCCCTGCCATTTCTTTA
>UZAN01040331.1:26645-58571 GCA_900618425.1 Echinostoma caproni | reverse complement strand
GATGAGTGGACAAACAAACATGTGATCGTGGTGAACCCGATTTCCGGTCTCACGATGAAATCGGTTTTAGTAATCTGTTTTTATTTTATTTTATTTTCCCATGACAATTTTATTCCCAAGTAGTGATATATATTGAGATGTATTGGCATGAATACGAATCTCTGAAAACGAGCTTGTTCGCCACTCTGTTGTTTTGGTTTGAAATGTGCTCTGTGGGACTTTCAAAACATTGTTTCATTTTCAAAAATTATATGTAAATAGCAATGCCAAGCAAACACCAGTTTTCTAGCGTCTACGCGTCCATTGTACAATAGTTTCGGACTTGAATATTTTACCAGACAAAAAATATTAAACTTATATTTTTCAGGTTTTGTTGGTTCAGCAGTGACCATAAAATATCATAAAAATCACACAGCTGATGCGTTTCATCAAAAGAGAAGCTCGATCCACTCTTGTTTATTCGTAATCGAGCTGGTCGGTAAGTAACTGGGTGACGATTTCAAATAATATCTGAAACAGTTATCCGTGTTTTACTACTTGACATATCTTTAGTGATTGGCTTTCTCCAGAAAAATGCTGCACTCATTCTCTATCTCTGTATTCTCCTTCTCAGTCAACTTTGTCATAAATTACGGCGAAATCGGTTTTCATGTTGAAAACTTTTGCTTCAGTTTCTTTAGATAGCTGTGATCGCTCTCAGTTTATTCGCAAGGCTGACAATGATAGGACCTGATCATGAAGCACACATCAGATAATTGGGTTCGTGTGTACTCGTTAGAGATGTTTTACCATGCCACACTTAGATCAATCCGTGAGGCCTCATGAGCACTGGCCCCGTGTGATTGCCGGTCAGTGTGATCAATTTGGACGAAACGTGAAGCAGTACACCAGCATTTCGAAACATTGGAGTTACAAAAACCTCCCAATATAGGTTTCAGATTCATTTCAAGGGATTCGTGTATCAACATGTGCAATTTGCATTTTTAACCACTAAGCAAAATTACCTGAGATTTTCTCAAAGAAATAATACCCTAGGGCAAAAGTGTTCAAACGCGGAACTAATTCGATGGTCGGAACAGGATTACGATACTCTATCGCAGTATCATTTTGATATCCACCAAAATAATATGATGCTATCAAGTATCGACGATTTCAAGCGAGCTATTTTGTTGCGGTCTCCGTCCAGGAAATCACTGAACAAATCAGATACCTACTGGTAAAATTTAATGAAATTAGATCACGCGCTTAAGAAAAACCGAGCGGAAATACAAAATCCTCAAAACACTAGTTTTCAATTAGACGAGTTAGGCCGCTCAAAAGAAGTGATTGACACATCTGCCCAAACTTACACTCTTAAAATACTGTTTATTTTCATAAGGAAACTTTCGCTTATGGTGATATTCCTAACCCACTAAGTTGCTAATTTAAGCGTTCAAGCCAATCACGTCTTTCTGCTGCTAGTTCTGTTGGTCTTAAACTAGCAGAATGTGTTGCCCTTACACGCATCCAGTTCTCTTTTGATATTCCTTTTGACCCGTTTCAGTTTTCCTGCAAACCAAACAAATGCGCACTAGAAGCGATCACCTCACTTTCACATAACATTACCAAATCCTTGAAGGACTGACTCTACGACATTTGTACTATGTATGTTTTTTGGTCTGCTTATCTGTATTTGATTCTTCGTTTGTCCGGAGCATTTTTCAGCCTGGTTTACTGAATGCTTGTATGGGAGATCTCAATGCATCAAAGGAAAATCAAACCACTGGTAAACAACTCCAAAGTACTCCAATTTACAGCCCTAATTGATACTTACTTTCTATCCATATTAGCGATTTGTCTACTTGGGTTCCCAATTCCGTCCTTAAATAAACTGAGGGGGTCTTTGATCAATTTAACGTAAACCAACAACAAATCGTCACTAAATTTTGAAGACTTTTGAAATGACCATTCTAGGATCTCCCAATTTGTCTACAGTTGTGTTTACCGCTTCACGTTATTTTTTATTTAAATCTCCTAATGGAAAACTTAAAGTTAGGTTAACGTGGACTGTCTGTTTAATATCGCTGGGAGAGCAGTTAACCAACCTCTCCATGTGGGGACGCCATTGGAATGTACGTGAAAAGTTTGCACATAAGGCACTTGTGGATCCCACAATCCACTATACACATTTGATTTTCTGTCGTTCCCATCCGTCAACTACAGATCCCAATATCGTTGTGTTCCTTCATGCATAAACATATTCTGTAATCCGTCGGTAACCCCCTTAACAAGTTGGACTCAAATGTAAGCTTTAAGGTCACCGTAGTCATTAGAATGCTGTGGAATCTCAATTGGTTCAATTCTTGCCTGTATAGATAGAGGAAGGGGGTCGGAAAAGATGAACTGCGCCACCATAGGAAAAGGCAAAATGGTTCTCGAAGAAAGTGGCAAATATTTTATTTGAAAGTTCCTTAACCGTATCCGCAAATACTTTATTTTTCCAACCCTAACTAGTCCAAGTCACTGAACAGAAGCACGATGCCACCAAGCACTAGAACGGAATTTATTGCAGAACAATACATCTCTTTGATGAACAAGGTAACACACTCCAATTAGCAATCCGCATTGTAGTAAAAAACAACTGACAATTGAAG
Source organism: Echinostoma caproni (assembly GCA_900618425.1). Taxonomy (NCBI): domain Eukaryota; kingdom Metazoa; phylum Platyhelminthes; class Trematoda; order Plagiorchiida; family Echinostomatidae; genus Echinostoma; species Echinostoma caproni. The sequence goes on along the minus strand of UZAN01040331.1, from coordinate 55,938 downwards.
GACACTGGACAAACCCAGTAAGGAGATAGTAACTTTATTGTTTTGAATCAAAGAAGTGGTTTTGGATTGACAATCCGTCCAATCAGCAAGGAATCACGAATGGAACGTGTAAACTATTCGAGGTAAACGTGATTCACAACTCCAGTGGACCTGAGAGAACAAAAGAAAGTCAATTAATTTATTGATTGATTGATTGCATGATCTAAGGGATTGAATCATTCGGAAAACACAAATGCATCAGCTAAATTGACCATTTGAGTAAATTAAAGTTATATAACGATTATAACTAGCTTGGCAAATGGTCCTCCTTCTCTTCCGAAGTATTGTTTTATAGATTTATATTCCTTAGGATTTTCGAAGGCACGCTAATTTTCCACAATTAAAACTATGTGCGAACTCACAGCATCAAATCAATTGCACAAACTGCCAGTTTTGTGTATATCTATGTTATATGCATCAACTCCGTCATCATCAACATTATCTCATTGACTGTTCAAAATCGATTATGGTTTTTAGGGTATTCTCATGTATGATCAGAGGACAAAAACTGGAACGACAAGACGGGTTAAATAGAACATGGCATCACCGTAGAAACCCACGCGAATTCCTTATCAGCGTGCATTTGGCAGTCGGTTAAAACGATCGAGACGCGGAATGTGATCCACTTTCATACTCGAATTGAATTAAACACGAAGTGCAACATTTTACGCACGCTCAGATTTATCCGACCTGGACGTTTTTCGTTACAATTAATCAGGTTAGGTTGAAAGTCACATTTTACTATCTACTTCTTTCTCCCAACTGGTGCCGTTTCTTAAACTCTCAACTCTAAAGATCGCTTGTTTATTGACAAAATGAATGTGGCCAGACCCAATGGAGCTACACTGGGCAAGCCTTAAGTCAAAAGACAATCAATGATCCGTTTGGTTGTAAATAAGATTGGTTGAAAATGATAGAATTCACCGAGAACAAATGAGTAATGCAGTTCTGAAGGACTCGTACCATTCAAGAGATGTAGTGCAACAGCGAATTACATGAGCAAAATCCAGTTATTGAAATAAGTATTATTTCATCGATGAAGTTTATATTAAAGATGTCATATTGTTATTTCACCTGCGAACTATTATTCTTTGTTTTGTTGTTATTAATGCTTCAATTTATTTTAATTAAATACATAATTTAACAAAAACGTTTCAGAAAAGGATCAATTAAAAAAAGATGCATTTAGGTGATGGTGTAGGGGACCGAACATATGAACGCTAGGGTGACATGATGACTGCCAGCTTCACTGGACCACCAGTGTTAAGGTTTTCGAACAAACCTCTAGCATGTGACACCTCCCGCTTTCACGGGAGACGCACTTGTGTAGTGAAAATACATAAATTGAATTATTAATTATGATATTTATTCACACAGAAGTTTGACAGTGTTGTTAAAATTTGTGGAACAACACGTGCATAAAGCAATACAACAAAAACATATGCAACGATTTTTAAATTTTTATTTAATTCCTATACTGCGTATGATCAAAATCATCCAACATTTACCTTAGTCTTGAGTTTTTCGAGGTTATATGCACCGGATAACTAATTGGCCAAGTATTTCCAACGTAAACTTGTTTTGTGCCCTGCTTCCCTATATACAACTTAGGGGGACGCAAAATGACTGCTAACAAATGGCATGTCAATAACTTAAATTTCAAATCTACTTTCAAATGATTCCACGATTGTGTTTCTCTAATTCCCGCTTGTGATCCTGAAGAGTTCCACTGAATTTACTCACCCCATTTGTATGTTCTTGTATCGTCACTCATCTTATTTAATGCACCTTCGTTTTATTTGCCGGTATTACAGTTAAAGTATGTGCAATTCTGTGCCGGTCTGTTAAAAACTATACCATGCACAAGCGGTATTCCTTATTTACACTTGCTCGACTTTATCGATGACAAGCAGTTTACCCGTTGAGAAAACTAATGCAACAATGTTTTATCAGACATTACTCACCTATTACACACAGTACTTAAACAATGCGTATCCACTTCTGTAACTAGATGTCGTTATTAACTTGTGTACACTCGTAACATTGCTTACCGTTAGTCTTTCGAGATCTCCGGTACCGAGACCATAGGTCAGAGACCACCTTTTAAAAATCCTAGAAAAATGATATGAATTTGCACATTTTTACGCCGCCTATTTCTTTTGAATTTACGGTACTTTAATTTTAATTTTTTGTGACTAAATGATGATGATGATAAATGACCCTGGTGTATGCAAGGAGCTAAAACATCCATTAGGATGAACAAGGCAATTTGTAACTCTGATTACGAGGGATACCTGACGAGCAGAAAGGATGACGAAATCCAAAGTGCTTTTTAACTGATTATTTTTGTTTTTCATTTACCAAATCTAGAACATTTAGAACTGTTTGGCTCGAAGACAATGATCTCGTTTAGACTTGCACAAACTCAATCCAACTTCTAACTGAACAGGGTAAAGCACCTACGATTGACCCATGCCATATGTGTCTGTATTTCGAGCAAGCTTCGTACGGTGAGAAATAATTTCGCCGGTTTATGTTTTACAATTTTATTATCTTCACCCCTAAACTCTATCGTTCTACCGTCAGTCCATATTGACTCCGTTAAACTGACATGTTGTTGGAATGAGCGAAACGAAAATGAACGCTGACCAAATCAACTTGGTCATTGGGCACTCATGTTGAACACAGCGTGAATGTGAGCATGTCATTCAACTTTTTGGAGGTCCCCATTAACACCCGATAACGACGGAGTGCAAACCGACAAATGAGTAGTATTCACTCAAACCCGGATCCACGGATTGATTGACATGCCTGTCTGTAACACTGTCCACCTGTCTCATCTAAACAAACACAGACTGTGGAAATAAAATAGTCGAATAAAAACAACCTTGAATCGAAAACATATTTGTCCGAAACATCACCATCTGCCAAGCGTCTCCCTTCATTCCAAACATGAATGGAGATGTGTGAAATGACTGAGCTATCATATTCCACAATAAACAGTTGTATCAAAAAAATTGAATTTAGGAAAACAACCATTACAAACAGACAACAGACAGACAATCTGGTACGCGTGGGCAAAAACTTACGATATCCATTCAAATGTAACACCCGAAACGTCTGATTCACATTTCGATAAACATCCATATCCACATGGCAGGTGAGTAAATTCCAATTGTGATGATTTTCCAGCACCAAGTCCGCAGTCACGGTGGAAGTGAGAATCCCTGTGATGGAACCGAACACGATATTCACAACACGCTTTCAAACAGATCGCACTAATAATAATCTTTGTCTGGATGGGTGAGGCGCACGATATCATGTAGAAGTATCGATCAATCAATCAATCCCCTCCCATCCGTCCAGCCCCAACACTCAAAATAATACAAAGTGAAACAACTGTATCATTAACCAAATAACATGATTTGCATTTAAAATAGGAGTTGGAGAACGAATATTTATTTTGACCTATTCCAATGATGATGTTCACACAAAACAAATAACGGACAATTGGTTACATCAAGAAGTCACTGACTCGGATCAAGGCCGTTAGTCTCAGTTTTTCGGGAAGGAATTTCGGGTGGATGCTGATGTCCGTTTGCATCTGAGTGAATGGCTTATATATCATTTGACAGTATTCGTCTGGTTCGCCTGGTTCAAGGGACACAACTTATGTTCTGCCACCGTCAACCCGATGGGCCAAAGCGTCCGAACCAGTCGCATTTGAGGCTCTCGAGATTGCTCCTTACAAATGATTAGTACCCACCTCGGCCCTGCCCCAATTTGGGTCATCTTCGACCTCACCAACACAGAAAGAAGACACATTTTGAGGTACGTATTAACATTTCGTTTAATCTACTCAATCGCGGACTTAAAACAAGTACCCATATATGCATACATATAGCACATGAGGTTGGTCAAGTATGGTGAATGAACGTGTAAAGGCATATAAAGATTACTGAATATAAAAGTAGAGGGTGAGCTCTACGGTAAGTGAATTTATTGTATCGAAAACGTTTGTGTNTGTGCATAAGGTCGGGTGATATAATCGAATAAGCAGCACGTCATTACTTGACGAAACTCTCGCATTACGATCATGTAATGGTTGTTTGAGAGACTAATTGGGGTCAATTTTTTTTTTCATGAAGTGTTTCGCAACAAATGGTCCTGGATTTCGTGTGATCAATTGGTCATCAACCATCGACTTCGTCATCTATTTCACCAACCACTTTGGAATATGTTCGGCTATCCACTGCGAGAGCTTACGGTTTGTTCTGTCTAGATCTGTGTCGCCGCAACTGCAGCACATGAACTGGTATAAAGTGTGCGAGATGGAACTGACTTGCCAGCCATAGTTACGTTTGTCCAGATCCATTCCGCAAGTAGAAGCAATGGGTATGAGTTGAGCAGATGGGAATGTACGGCCTGGAGTTGACTTCAACTTATGGCGCTCATCATCATTGTAAATATGGTCACCTCTGAACGTACGCTTTATTTAGGTGACCTTTCTGCTGATGGTGTTGGTTGGGTACATGTTGTACAGATTGCATCATAATTGAATGACCCCATGTGCTGTGTATATATATATTTGCGAAGAAAATTCTTTTCAATATATTGCATCAGGTGTTCACATACATAAGGTGGCCATAGTACAGATGTCTGATTGGCCGGTTAAAGCTCAGTTAGTAACGATGAAAGAGGCGAGCAAACAGGGCAAACAAATATGATAAGGCTGCAGTGATAGTCGTGCTGGGAGTGAGAAGACAAAAGTCAAATAGACAACGTTAGAGAGGTGAGCAGATTTAAAATGAATGTTGTGAGCTAATGCAAGAGAGTGGGATGAAGTTACATAAGATACGGTAGAAACTATATGTCATGCCTAGTAAGTAATGTAAGTAATGTATTCGGGGACACTGGAGACAAAAACAAAATAATTAGTTCTTAAGATTTTGATTGATTATACTGGATGAAGAAAGGGAGTTGAGAAGCAGGGTTGATGCTCTGTTTTATGGACAATCAATCCGCTGTCCAGGCCAGGGCAACAACAGCGTCAGGACCAGCTTTTTTGCTTACATAACTCTCGATTGAAAATGCGAATTGCACTCGCCTCGGACGTGGTTAAAAGCCGCCTTCTTATCCCTTGGGGATATCTCCGGGGTATAGTGTGAATAATTTTAAGTACATCGAACTTGTTCACAAAATGCCGTTACCGACGAGACGACCGAGAACCGATCTGCGAAAACATCTAACCCTTCCTTTGTAGAGGGCTGCAAGACATGGAGTTTCTACTGTATCTTATGTAACTTCATCCCACTCTCTTGCATTAGCTCACAACATTCATTTTAAATCTGCTCACCTCTCTAACGTTGTCTATTTGACTTTTGTCTTCTCACTCCCAGCACGACTATCACTGCAGCCTTATCATATTTGTTTGCCCTGTTTGCTCGCCTCTTTCATCGTTACTAACTGAGCTTTAACCGGCCAATCAGATATCTGTACTATGATCACCTTATATATGTGAACATCGGATGCAATATACCGACAAGAAATTTCTTCGCGAATACCGTTTTCTAAATTGTCTATGGGACTATTTTACGATTACATGTATACACATATACATACTTAGGTTTATAGATAGGTAGATAGACTGTTTGTTTTAAATTAGCAAATGATGAGATTAAACGAAATGATATTACCTCGCGATGTTCAACTTCTTTCTTCATTGATGAAATGGATAAAGTGGACTCTGCGCTTCAAGCCGTTTCATCGATTGAGTGGATTGCACCAAACAAATTTCAGCTTGTCTGGAGATCAATCTGGTCTCCAAATGATGCGGCGTCAATGGAGATACATGTTTAAACTTAATCAATAACAGACTGCTAAATTCATGTGAATGTTTGCGTCCAAAATACACTCAGACAATTGATCGCTTATTACGCAACAAAAGCTAAAAGTTCAAATGTTTCAGTTGTTCATACCTTGCACGTCTGATTGTTTATAAGCACGGAGTTTCCAAAGAAATACAAAATTGTTTACTGCGCTTAAAACCTGATGACTGGTTTACCTTATTTTCATTTTGTCCAATATTGTAAATTGTTTAATTTACAACCATGAAGCTCATGTGGATGCATAAAATGAGTGAGCACTTAATGGACATGATTAGATTTAAATCAAACGACTAAAAGTCATCTTTGTATGTTTGTTTGCGTGTGCGTATGTGTGGTCGAACAACCTATTGATATCCGCAAATTAGTTGTGGTGGTCCAGTCTCGGTGTTTNTCCGGGGGGGGGGGGGAATTGAGGAACACTAGGTGATCTGCCTGAGCGCTGAGATAAGAAAAATCACCTCCACCGCATTGTCCTTGTATTTCTGGTAAAGAAAGCATACCAGATAAGCGGAGAAACGTCTGGATGTATTTCCCACTTGTCCATAAGCACACGGACAGCTATCTCTCAGCACTTTCTTGTAACGTCAGGATTTAGTGACTAACTAATTCCTTATTCAACCTCTCGCCGTTGCTATTTTTTCAAAGCGATGTTTGCAGTCAAAATCAAAAATACTGCATGAAAATGGTATTTACATTCCTTTGAAACAATTAAATCAGGGCTGAGTCAAACTTTTCCGAATGCACAAAGAGTTTTATTTCTTATTACAAGAATTAGCAATACATTTTCTGAAAGTATTCTCCGCCTCCAGCGTTCATACACCACAGTTCCATGCGCTCAAACCACTTGGTGAAACAACTCGACCATGCCTAAGTGGGCAACTGTTCGACCAGTTTAATGAAGGCATCCACTGCAATTGTTCGTGACCCGTGTCGGATTCCACACAGCGTGCGCTTAACGTTTGCGCACACATTGCTTCCTGAAAGAGCGTCATCTCCAGGGAGAACTCGCAAACCACATTTCTATTCGTAGAAAACCATCGCCCACATCCAATGTGAAATCAAATGAGTTCCATTCTTACGACTGCCCGAGTAGAGCGGCGACCCTCTTATGACTTGTGAGCTGTACTGTCGGTTGTGTTGATGTTCGGTTCTGTGTATGAGTTACAATAACTGAACAATATTCCCAATACGGGATTATAGTTCACGTCTTCCTTGTCCCGGTCTTCTGCACCTCGTACACGTGTAAGGGCGTATCCGGAATGATTTTTTCGCTTAACCCTCGTATTGAAAGAAAGCTTCTCCAGTAAGAGTTGTAGTACACACAAAAAAACCCAATATGCTTAGAGTTTGATTTGGCTCAAAAGTGGATTCTTCATGCGGACTGATCCAAAATGAATTTTCTTGATTGATTCTCCCTGTTAAGGCGAATTTCAGTTGTCCCTGTGATTTTCCGAAAGAGTCGTGATAAACTATAGACAGACTGTATGACAATTAATTTTAACAAAACCACTACAATCACCCATCACTTTAGAGAAAGAATGCGTCCCTCTCGTCAGACGCTAACTAGCTAAATACGCAACAAAAATGTAAATCTTTTCGCATACAAAAGTAATTTTATAATAAGAATTTGTTGATTAAACGTATTTTCACCTAAATAGCCTTCTCCAATGCTTGTCTACGATATTGCATTTCATTTATCTGCATATGCCTGATAACTAACTTTATTGATCGAAGTCGGACGAAAAATTCAATTTTTTGCACCCCATTCAAGAACCTAGGTTATTTTATTTATTCAGTAATATCACTGTACATATATTCACCAAACAGTAGAAAACTACATTGAGAATAAAAATTAAAATTACGCAAATTAGGAATTGATGGTGTTGTTTGAGGTCTTAACAAAGACATATATCCAAAGATGTATTTTCTATGCCTAACTAATCACAAACGTCATTCTTAATGTGGATTGGTTACAACTAATACGAGAGTACTTGAACACTCAAAACTCAAACTAAATGAAGGGTTGCCCTGTCCTATGTGGGACGTTTTCTGTTCTGACACGACGTGCAAAACAAGAGAGATACTGGGCAAAAGAGAAAGGATTGGCCCACGAAAAGGTTGGCAGCGGCTATCGTGCGAACGAGGAACCTGTTTAGCCGGACTATAAATCCGCTTAATTGAGCCAATAGTACCATTGAACTGAACCAGATCTGACAATTACTTAACGTATGAGAGTAATGGAGGATATGATTTGTTTTTATGATGAATTCGTTGTGTAAGTGAGGCGCGAGCTAAAAAGCTTGGAAGGAGTGGACAGCTGTTTCGAACTGGTTGGTTTTCATCAGCAGCAGTGAGTGAATCTATCGACCCAAAGGGGGATGACGAACCCGGGACCTCATAGGTAGAGCGCAGGCATACTACCCACACGACCACCGTTTCGCATTTTGAATTTACACAATATTGCACAACCAGTTCCTGCGAGCTTGTTATGGGTCATAGACCTCGCTCATCTCAACACTAGCCTCTGAGTTTATGACTCGGTTGGAAACATTTACAACCTGATTATTTAATGTATGACAGTAATGAAGGAGTTGATTTGTTTATTCGATGAATTACTTAAAGCTTCCGTATTACTATCTCTTTGCGAACAACATTCGAAGAGAATTTCCTTCACCAAATAGTCAATACATCACAAACTACACGATTTTCAGCAATGCTTTCGTTCCTGGTTCAAAACACCTCGTCGGTGGAATGCACTCACCGTCAGCGTCTGATTTCTGTTTGAATTTCGTGTTCGTGATTGGCTCGCCCCCCAGCTGTAAACGCAAAACCGGATTCGGTTGACCGCCTCGAGCAACACACTGTACCGTGGTCTCCTGACCGACCGCCAGAGCTGTTTCGTTGGTCAGCTCCAAGTGCACATCAATGATTGGATCTGGGCGATGGCGCGGAGGGGGGGGGGCACGAGGCAAGATTTGTTTGGTTATTCCGTGAAATGGTTCACAGTGGTAAAATAAGGCGAACCAACAAGATGTGGTTATTTAAAGCTCCATTCAATCTGCGTAAATCTACCATGGCAAAGTCGAATTCCTGGGATGGAAAGAAACAGTTTATAAAATAATATTGCACATATGAACTGCGGAAGAAAGTGACTTTTTACGGACGGGAACACATTTTCAGGCGGGAAATCGGGTTTTTTTTCTAGAACAAGTGCTGTGCGGAAATCTCAGTGACTGTGCTGCTAATAAAGTTCTTCCGATTTCAATTGATTGGCCAGAAATTTCGGTTGATTGATTTTATTTCGTCCTTGAAAATTCGCTCAGTTCATACTTTTTTGTACAGTGAGGCAGAGGGAGATATGTCTCCGTGCCTCCGTCTAACAGCCAATTTATATGACACGTAAGTCAATACTGCACGTGTTTACATTAACTTAGTGATTGATAGCATTTATTCCTGTAGCTAGTCAAGTGGAGTAAGGGTTTAACTGGTGCAGCTCGTAGTGCTTGCATCAACTCGCAGAGTTTCACCAGGTCAGGTTGTTTATGATTTCATATAAATGAGAGTCTGCATCCGTACTCCTAACACACATAAGCATTGACATTTCTATCATTCAGATCATGATTGTGCAATCGAAGTTTGTGCGGAGTCAGACATCTGAATAGCAAATGCCTTTTGGTATCTGATTGTGTCATCACTACATGCACATAGCGATTCTAAATTGTGAAAAGCTTCCTGACAAGGGTTTGGTTGGCTTATTTGTCTTGGTTACTAATGTTATCATTACGACATCACTAGCGGCAAACTTGTTTTCAATTTATAAACACGAAAAGAAGGAGTGTATTTCGAGGTCCTGGTGTTTTTAACTTTCTTCCTTCGGTCTGCTACATACACGATGTCAGTTTATATGGAATAATGAATGTCAGATCAAACCGAGAAGTTAACAGTAAAGTTTATTTATTAGGTTTGCCTAACACCAGAGTGGGAAAACCGGGTCAATTGTTTTCTTTCCCACATACGATGGTGCTGGTGATTGATGTCGTTTATGGTGGAGATCACTTCAGCAGGAATATCAGCGAACAAAAAAGTCAAACTGTCGGTTTTCCCCATTTTCTACAAACACATTACCCGGTTGTTTGATAGTTTGTTTCTATTTGCCTTTTACCCTTGTTCCCTATCGTCCTGTATAAATGGATGTTTTATGTGAGCGACTCAAATGCTTGCCTCTAACAGAAACTCTGAAATTCTAAGTACTGTAAGTATGTAGACATAGCTGATGTTTTGGTCAATTCGATCATAAAAATAATTACTCAGCCAATGGACAAATAAACCCGAATTCCGATTGTTATGCAATCACTGCTCCGTAGTGAAGTCAACCATCTTTCTATGTGTCACCGAACTAGAAAACAAAAAAGGAATTTGGTTTTTTGGCAGGCAGGTTTCCAAGAACTAACTGATTGCACATTCAGTTAATGCATCGGAACCCATGCACCCAAAAAGCCTAATGACGGGAACAAACAACCTATGACGCCGGATTATTATACTGGATCAAACTAAGTTCACAAAACGTGGAGACCCCAAAAGAACGAGTAGACAGAGTGAGGCATTGCAAGACTGGAAAGCAATGTAGATGTTAGGACTACATGGTCTCGACCGGGCAATGACGGAACTACTCGACCTCTGTAAATTGTGGGGGCTGGAAAGTCTGTGTAACTTATATCATCCGCTAAGGTGCTTGGTGTGTGTGTGTTCGACGAGTTTCCAAGTCCATAATCTGTGTCAGAAAACCGGGAGGAGTCAAACAGCAATCTGTGACGTGAGGGTATGATGACCGTTGAGGACCACGTGACGAACATAATTAGTGGTTGTTGTCAGCTCTTTTACGCTCTGTCATTCATTTCCTCTTCTTTGGTAGAACAAAACTGGTAACCAAGAGAGTAAAACCAAAATCTGGGTAGCAGTTATGTGAACTGAACGTGGAACATTTCTGGAGAATAACACGCGCATATAAGCACGGGTAAAGTTGACATTGCATTTGTTCTCATATCGGCCCGAATGAAATCACAGAGTTTCTACGAAATGTGATTGTTTAACATACCTTAACAGTGATCAACCTTTAGCATTTGAACAAAGTTTGTTCGAAATTTCAAACTTTGGGTCCCATTTATTGCATCAAGACAGAAAGAAGAGAAATGCGTAATGAGATGTTACCATTTCGTTTAATCCTATCAATCGCTGACGTAAAACAAAGAAGCACAATGGATTTGTAAATCCCAGTGAATGAATATATACAGATAGACCGGGGCGAGCCTCACATTTGTGGTGTTTCTGTCCCCATTGGCTTCAGTTGTTTATGCTATTTTTCAGATATGAAACCATGTAGTAACAGAATATGTAATATACTCTACTCCTGGAATCGATTCGGACAAATATGTGCGTGGTTGGCAATCTAGTTTTGTCTCACACAGTGTGTGCAGTTGTGGTGACGCATACATAGGCAGAACCAACCGTCAGTTATCACAGCGGACGGCTGAACACATTCCAAAGTGGTTGGTGAAGTCGATGACGCAACCCACGCTCAGTAATCAGGCGGTCATACCAATTACAAAACACCTAATGACAACCGAACACAGTTCATCCCGTTTCTTCTGTCAAGCGGTAGTTGCGTAACTGCAATACAAAACTGTTGGCAATAAGCGAGGCATTGCTAATCCGAATATATCATCCCGTTCTGTGCGGTCAAAAGTTGCCGACCTAATCAGTTTACTTGCAGTGGAGTTCACCTGTCGTCTTTACTTCGAATTGTCCCTGTCTATCTGTATATTTCCATTCACTGGGATTTACAAACGCAATGTGCTATAAATGTGCTTGTTTGTTCTACGCCAGCGATTGAGAAGATTAAGTGAAATGGTAAAATCTCGCGACACACATGTCTTCTTTTGATCCTGATGAAATTTCCGTAGGTTTAATGTGATCGGATTACCCGGCAATTGAATTTAAGCGGTTCTAGGAGGATTGCTTTTTATTCATTGACTACTTATTAATCCTCCGGGGTTCAGCGTTTGAAACAATCCACAAACTAGCTAGACCGGTAAATTTCTAAACTACAACAACAAAATTCCCATCACGATTTGTTTGTTCCGTTGATCCCAGGCCGAGAGATAGCATCGAAAAAGACTGCGTCTAAAGGGAATCAAAATATTCTTTAATCCGTCACTGGACGGGTTTACTCTGCTTTTCAAATTGCGATGGGCTGGTTAGGTGAATTGAGGTCAGCTGGAGTCAGTTCCCCACATTTCCACCTGACAAGGACACCCGTGTCAAATGACGATAAGACTGGGTCACAAAGCACTCATTTGGCCCGTGATTCACACACCCTGGGATGCCGCAGTGTTAAATCCGATTTCATTTCTCCGGATGCGTCAAATGGGTGTCCAATTGCTCCGAGCTGAACTCACCGTTCCGCACACACACACACTGACCACTCAATCCGTGATCAACCCCGTGGAGTAATTTGAACCCGGTATGGCTATCATGTTTCTGCATATCATCTCTAACCTCAGTGACCCATCTTTCCCATGTTAGTTACACTGGAAAGAACAATGCTTTTGAAAGCCATCCGTATGTTTTCCCCACAAGCACATAGTTCCACAAGGAGTAGAAAGCCAATCAGAACTCAGTGGGGTGCATCTGTATGATATCATATTGTGTTTATCTCGTTCTTCGGTCAGGAAGAAGCATTGAGCGAAGTGCATTCTACACACACACACACACGTGACGAATTTGGGATTGGTGTAACCAGAAATAAACTTGGATACGTCATCATACGCATGGGAGGGCAGATAAACCTGTATGTTTATTGATGACCTAACGGGGGCGGATTTGCCACAAAGTGATCTGCGTACTCTGGTCATCAGAGAAAAATCCTGATGTCTGTGGATTCGGGTGACTTAACAGCAGAACCTGCTTAATTAATTATTATAACCGTCGGAATAAATAGTTAGATGTCAATTCCAATGTGGGTCCGGAGACAGTTAAACAGGCAGAACAGAAAGACAACTACGTAATCGGGTTTTAGAGCACATTCTGAACTGGGTTCAATGCAAGGTTGCTATGTCAAAGTCCACACAGCCAGACCATGCTTACAAGCCACAAAGCTCATTGACTGCTAAGCCCTTGTTGATGATGCAACGTCGTGTGGATAGAGAAAAAGCACTGCGACTAGTTTTTACCAATGATAACACCAGAATGCTCGAGATCACCGAGGCGATTTCAATCGATCGATGCAACTCAATTTTGTGTCTACAAAAAGACTTATTCATCACCTTGTCCCCCCCCCACACACATTCCCATTTACAAGTGTTTATTTTGTAATCTATTCCCAAACCCTATATAAACATTATACGTGTCTGCAGTATGCATCGGTCGAGATTCAGCACAATCGATCAGGACATAATCCAGATAATATTGCTGCACTGGCTTCTCTTTCCAAATGTATCACGGGCAAAGCTTATTTCAACTGCGGCGCAGCCCGGTGGTAATGTCACCAAATATCACCTCGGAGGACATGTGTTCGAATCCAATCACCAACGCCTGTCTTTCCCTCATTATGTGTTCTATGGAAGCTTCTTGATTGGCCACTTCCCCATTCATGAAAATTGTATCTTTCAATACCCAAATGTTCCTGGCTTGTGTCCCGATGGGAACACATGATCACAATGACTAAACAGTTATTCAATGCTATTTGAATATCAAAGTCAAAGTTTTATTATGGGCGATTTAACAAAGCTAAAGCTTATCATACCCCATAGAATTTTTACAGAATCTTTTGAATAATTTCACAAACAGAAAATAACAATGATAATAATGTGCATGATCACTCACGATTGTTGAAATTTTAAGTGTTCCAATGGTCTATCAAGTTGTAATTTAAATAGTTCAACTGTAGGAGCACACACTATATGGGATGGAAGAGAATTCCACACACCACAGACAATGACTGCAAACGATTGATGCCGGCAATCAAGGTGGCTGTTCTGAGTCTTCATCTGTAGTGGATGTCTCCTGAGGTGATCATTATGGGATAAAGTCAGCATAGAACGGCAAGGGTGGTTGGGTTGATGCAGTATGTGATATGCCAAGATTAGGTCCCTTCGAAAGTTTGAAGTTTACATTAAAAAGCTACTATGCGAACTGCTTTTGATAAAGGTGAAAAATAATGAATACAAGACCAAACCTCAAAAACAACTTGAAAGGCCAAGAAGAGTGAACATCAAATCCGCTGCTTCCTGAATATACGGTACTTATGCAGGTATCGTCCCTGATAGTAATTGTTTAAGTGATACGGTCACAATAAAACAACCACAAATTTACTCACGATAGACCAGAATTAAGGCGGAGGCGGTCTCTCCCTCGGACGTAGGATGAACTGTACGACAGCTGTACTCCCCGGTTTGCTCATATTTCACATTTGCCACGGTCAGATGGCATACCAATCGATCCGCGTGATGACCGATGAACAATTTGAAATTTTGATTTCCAATCGTACTGCTAGTTGTGTTACTTTGAAACAGACAGCTGCCCACTTTTTGCTTCTCGTGAAAGCAGACGAACATGAGGGGAAACAGTTGAAATTCGTCAGTGTCACCAAATAGATAATGTCTATTACCTTGAAAACTGTTAAAGTCTCCATGTGTGCGATTCAAGTTTACGTGTGGATATGTGGATGTGGGTTCAAATATTCTCGGAGCTTCTTTAATATCTCATGTCTTTTTGGGTGTCAAATTATGAGTGACTCAAATGGGGACCGAGTGATCTCCTCGATAGCTTGGTCTTCAAGATTCATGCTTTGAAAGGTGAATAACTGTCGTATTGCACATAATTATTATGTATGTTTTCAGCTCAAAAAACAGAACAGTTGCACTTCAGCTGTATGACATACATATATCACCGAGGATGTTGGTCTATTTCATAACGTCTGCTTGTGTACCCCGTGCACTTAAAAATTGGTTTATCGCAGTGTTGCATAAAAACATAACCAAACAATGGAGTACAACACATGACAACTTTAGGAATGATAAATTTGGCAATGTGGTGGTAGATCAGACACAAGATTTTCCAGAGAAAATCGTTCCCTAGAATACACATCACTTTCTTTAACTCACAGTTAATTGGGAGTAGAGTTGTCGTAAAATTGTTTTTAATTGATTGGAACTGACTATACCTCAAACTTCACTTTCACGCACATTCATCAGCTGTTTCAGTCAACCATACACTCGGAAACACTAGACTTGAATTTCGCTTCCAGTAGAGCTCATCAGTAGTACAAATCCACCGTCCCATCTGGGATTCGAACTTCGAACCCATCGGACATGGGAGGCGTATGTGTTACCATTGTGTCCACTAGGTTATGCCAGTTCTGAGCAGAATTCGTTGCCCTGGCATGGGCTGATTGACACAGTGATAACACACACGCCCTCCATGCCCGGTGGATCCGGAGTTCAGCTCCCGGACGGGACGGTGGAACTGCACTACTGATGAGCTCTAATAAAAGTTAAACTTGAGTATAATGCTTCCGAGTGCATGATTGATTGGAAGAGCTGATGAGTGTGTGAAGTTGAAATCTGAAGAATATTCAGTTTCAGTCATACATATCACTTTATCCAGACCACCAACACGTCACCACTAAACTTAATAAGAGCTGGGAGTAGAAACTGAATGTGTGGAAACATTATGAAATATTCTTAACGTTGAATGTAACTGGCGATCAATTCAAACATGTTTCAGAATGGAAGCAAACGCTATAGCCTGTTGAGATCACTGGGCATTGAGTGGAGAAAAGTCTTTTGATAACGAAAGCAGCAATCTTTGTTTTGTTTGTTTTCAATATGCAACGCCTCGCAGTTCGTTTGATTGAGACGGTTCAACAACTTTTCGGCAATTATCACAACTTTACTTCATCCCCACATGTTCACCGGATGGTACCATTGTATAGCCATGTTACGCAACAGATGACAGTAACCAGATAACCGATAGGAGTTTAGCCGCATGGCTGCGCGGTTTGGTTACCTTCCAGGACTGACATCTGACATTGTTGGATCGTGGGATTTGCACTACAGATCCATCATGATAATTGCTGGCGCCGAGAACCCTTGATTCATTCGAGAAATTGTACTATTCACATTCCAACTAAACTTCGTTGATCGTTGAGCCATCTTTTATCCGTTCCTCCTGCTTAGTTCCTCCAAGCATGGCCAGTAGAACCGATATGGCAATCTTTCCTAATTACTGTTTGCTAGATCCTCGCTCGTGTCAAAGCAGTCCGTTTCTTTGCCTTCTCACAAAACCTTGCTCCCTGTTTGTATCCAGATTATCAAAGTTGACAACAGAACTATCTATTCTGGTATAGGTTGAGAAATCTGTAGCAAATGTGAATGTCACGAAATGGGTGTGTTGTAACACTTTGTGAACTGTGGTCTTGGTTAGTGTGATAGACTGATGTAGCCCCAAGTGAGAACCCATTCAGCCTTCAGCGATTCCTTTTTATCCGCAGATCACAAATGAAACACTGCTAAACATTTTGACCTATTCTCATCATGAAGGACCAAATATCCTCGCTAAACTTGACACATTCCATCTCCACTGATAGCATGTTTTTCTGACTGAAGAAAGCCACTCGTTGTCTTACCAATTTTGTTACAAACTAGAACAAATTTCGTTGAAACCGGGAAACTTGACGTGGACTCACTATGCAACCGTTACGGTCAAACAACGTTACCACCAAACTGGTAAGGTATGGGATGAGATATTTTTCCATGGCGATCATCGATCCCTACGCAAGTACGATAGAGACTGAATCTTGAATCAGACAGGGTGTTTAATTAGCTTCAAAATGTCGCACATCCCTTTTTTATTCATTAACACTGCAAATAAAATCAAACTATTTGTCACAAAATGATCTAATCAGTGGCAAAACCAAAATAACAGATAAAATAGTCATTCATGGTTTCATTTGATATTTTTTGATTATTAGTTTTATTATTGTGTCCCTCAGCTCCAAAACAAATATCCTTTCTGACGGAAACTAACAAAAACAAGTCCAAATTCGCATGTGCACCCACAGTGCGATGGGACTTGAATCAATGAACCAGCAGGCAGATGTCGGAAGTGAGAACAATCGAAAGTAACTTGATAAATCATTGCACAAAGATATCCTGCCCCCCTTTCCCCCGGGTGGGAATTAAAAAGGTCACTGTGACTATCAGTGCGCGAAAAAAAAGCAAATATCATTTCACAGTCCAAATCACCGACTTCATTTTTTATGATCTCTCTCTGTGTGTATGCTTGTCTGTATAATACGGATCATTTTTTTACACTGCACTGGCAGCACTCAGAAAAGGTCGACCACAATGGGAGGATCGGAAATGGTTCGAGAGAGAGAGAGAGCGCGTTTCCCGGGGAGTGATGATTTTATCTCACCGTAATTGCGGATTTTGATTGAAATTGAACTATTAGGAGTAGTTAAATCAAATCTCGGACGCAAGCTAATCAAGCATTTGATTTATGACAATGTAACTGTAATGCTCTCATGCTACTCCTGGGTGCAATCAAATCCGGAAGAGAATATCGATTACCGGCTACTCAGTACCACCAAATTCGCCAAATCGCAGCTCAGTTGAACCAACTTCCACTTACCTTGTTATGATACCATTCGATAAAAATCGGCTCTTTCACTGTACTGCAAGCCTGGTGAATCGAACCACCCGGAGCAATGCGTTGCGCTACGGGACGCAGAATAAATTGGCCTGAAAAGAAAAACACCGAATAAATCGATTTTATTGATTGATGTTTGCACAACTAAATCGTGTTCCTCCCTGGATCTCTGATAAACTTGGGATTTGCGGACACTGATCACGATCGATGTCTTGAAGTGTCCTATACAAAATCTGAAATATGATTCTAATTTCAATTAAATGATTGCCGTCTCAGAAGTGGAAATCATACGCTCAAGCCATCTGACCGCATATTTCGCAAATAAGAAATCGCCTACTACGGAAATAAATTCTAAATGACACCTAGAGGATCCACCCCAAAAACCAATCACTTTAATCTTTTTCTTCAATTTGAGTTTGAGTTAATCTCCCCCTCCCCCTAACGCACCGGTTTAAAGGCAAACCGAATCGAACACAATGAGAACAAGTGACAAAATTGGTCGGTGGAGAAGAACATATATATATATATTTATAGGCGAACGGGTACAGACAGAATACTGCCACTTCACAAGCACTGATGATGGGTAATGATGAAACGTTTGCGAATAAATTGCGAGCTCGGAGAACAGGCGAAATAAATTTTTTTGAGTTCAAATGAATTGAGAACTTGGTTCTATAATACTAACCAATACGGAATATTAAACTTCAAGAACATTACCGACACGTAAATAAGGATTTAAAAAATCAATCGGTAGTCAGAAAGCACAGCATGTCTTGCATTCCCACAAAAACGGGGTCACAAGTCAAGTGTGGAGGGGGAACCTCGCCCGAATGAAACAGGACAGTGAACCAAGCAAGACTTGACCTTGTTCGAACAAACCAATGAATAGGCACAATGAATCGAATCATGTTTTTTATATGCCAAGGTGATTCAACGATACGATGACTAAAAGAAAGAGTGAGTGACGTGTCAACGGACCAAATGATCACCCACCCCACACCCACCCCTCACCACTCCCTAGTAGTTCAAAGAAAAACGGAGACGATAAGAATCCAGAGAATGGATAAAATTGTTTAATTAGAATGAATTTAGGTGGATGAATGGAAGCAACAGAAGCCAGTATCCCAATACCAGGCCTGAAAACCTCGCTTAGACTGGGGATTAAACGTTTGCAAACCAATTGAAAAGTTGAAAGTGAAAAGTTGAAATGGTATTCCGTGTACCCGAGCTATGACGACCAATTTGCTAAACCTTGTTCAAGAATTTGCAAGCTTAAACAGAATTTCTTGTTCAATGGATCGATGAATTTCTCATGCCCCAGCGGCTAACGATCGAATTCATGGGCTCACTTCGTAAGCGATCGTTGAAAAGATAATTTTTCCCAATGTACGAACTGTACAGAAATGTGCAACAAAAAATACGGATGAGGTGAAACAGTCATGCCTCAGTAAACGTACAATATGCGATCAAATTAATGACTAGAGTCCTGAGAATAAGGCAAAATCTAAATTGCATGATTTTTCGATTCGAATCATTTGATTATTTAAGCAGGAAAAAGGAAAAACAGAACAACTTCACCGATAACTTTAAGGTATCACTTATCCAATCTGTATTAATTCGGATCGAATAGCATGCCCAGTCAATTGGTCGATGGTGTATGTCTGGATCGAGTTCATATCGAAAAGCATCATTCTGTTCAGGCCTTACTTCACACAGTTGAAAGTAGCGGCACTGATTCCCGGAGGAAACATCTCAAGCTGGTTTTGGAGACAGTGTGTGATCAGGTATTTCCGGTAGCACAACACGAATGTTTAATACAATCCACGTATATATGTATACGAATGAACTGACAAAAGGTTACCGGATACGTATGCGTGACGGGCGGCAAGAACCGCAAAACCGGTCGTATGCTTCCAGGGAAATTGTTTGTTTAGTTATTCATATACTACTTATTACGAGATATAAACATATACTTCAAATGGGAATTCGTCGTGTATATAGTAAATGAAGCGTGAACTGAAGAGTTAGAAAGCATCAGACAGCTGTTTTGACAGTCTTGCAAACAATGATCTTGACTTTTAGTTTTCTAGCTCGGGTAGTATAACTTGGCAATTTCTACGCTCGGCGAACAACTGAACATTAAATATATGTGTGTTGTGATTAAAGTATTAAATAGTAGTATGTAAAGTTGCAAGAAAACTCGTTTTCGCTTGTTCATAAACTGGCTGATATCACACCTTATATAGTATAATGTTTGGTGGGATAAAGATTCGCTACAAACTGAGACCACCAAAGCTCACCGTTCAATTCCATGACCAAATGTTTCTAACCAGCAAATACCGATTGGTTCAGGCCAGTAGGAGTCTGGTGGTAGTAACCATGAGTGATCGAGCGTTCTTACACAGTTGTGCTGGGAAGTATAAGCAAATTCCGATGCCAGCTATCGTGGTCAAGGTGTGAGTCCTGACTTCCTTAGATCGACGACCACGAACTAAATGGAGAGGCCGAAATGCTTCGGCCACATGAACCGCGCGGCTCGACAGGTCCTAGTTATTTCACCACTCGGTCAAATAGGTAGTGCCGTCGGACTTATTCAGACAAGCATCTCCACGTGTGGCAAATGTACTTTGTACCCAGGAGAAGACAAACAAACATGCACAGAATGACTGTGAAACATTGCGTTATAAGTAAATTCCGTGGATCATCCATTCGGTAATAATCCAATGCGTTGACTTTTAGACTTTTCATTAACTCCAAAACACCCTCGCTCTGCCATAAAAGTCACTGCAAGCAGAATGATAGGGACGCTGTGAAAATTGTCAGTAACCAAGTGATTCGTTTACCGAAGCATTCGACATATCAATGACATTATTAATTACTATTACTGTGTTCTACGTAAAATTCCAAGGCTTATTCTACAGCAAGGTTGAAAGCTTCGACTTTCCATTCGAAAGCTCACTGTTACAGTCTTGACAAGGACATACAAGGTACGCACTGCTGGTGAGTCCCAAAAGCGGACGACACAGATATCCAGTGCTCTTTGCCCCGTCATCACAGAGATTTCTGGCGCAAATTCAGTCGTACCTAATATCATCTGAATGATCATTTAAATATCTCCAATTCAGCCCACACTAATGGATTTATTTCTCTATCTTCTTTTGTCTGTTCGACCTTTAAAACGTCTTATCACCACACTGTACTTCCGTTGCATTCTTGTGCTTATTCACTAGATTGACTCTTTACGTCGCGCGTCTCTCACAATGTGTACTTTGTCCGTGAGCTACCTTGGTTAATCTTTGGTAACCGTTAGCTTGTCCTCATGCTACCAGGCCCTTATTTGCATGTCCATCTATCTGCCGCTTTGCCTTACGCTTCCTGAAAGCTCATGTGATTTGTTTATCGTCGTATATTGGCCACTCATCCTATTACCCATCTATGATGTACAAAACTACGATCCAGCTACTCTCATCTCTCCTCCTCTCCTTGTGTTACACTCATTTTTGAACCAATAAGGATGTGGCATGATTCACGGCATTCTTTGAACTTCTGTCCAGTCCCGTTTTAGGGTGGCCTCCTCGTCGTTCGCCACACCTCTTTATGCTGGCTAGGTGAACCGAACACGAGTGACCACCACGCCAGAACCCCGTCTGTTAGTCCTATATCGTTTGCGTTGGTGCAACTTGAGTTGACGTCCTGACGACGTGTGTTTTCATTTGGATCACTGTATAATTATACCCTTGTGGAATAAAAAACTGCATTTTGTACCGAATCCCATTGGTTGTAACTGCTTCAACCCCCTTTCGTTCTGACGCGACATAATTCACATTATTTGTGCTACCTAAAGGGCGATCGGTGTCGGCCATATTGCAGGCATCAACTAGTTCTGTTTTTATGTTGTTTTTTAAATCGTTTTAGAATTCAGTCACCGGACAAAAAACGAGGGAATGATTTGCTATACCTCCAAGTGTTCTGAGATCTGATCAGCCCGCATCTGAGCAGGCATTCAACAAATGACATTTGGCAAGCTTTGAGGTTTGCCCAAACCTTGATGACTTAAGTAATTATAGTCACACTATGGTCCTCTAAGTTCTCAAAAGTAAAACATAGCCAAACCACCGTCCAAATGTTTGTTTATTTTTTGCAAAGTTCGTTACTGAAAATCACAAGGTTTTAGTAAAACCGCGTGGGTAATTTCCACGTTGTGTGAATGGTGAGCCGCACCCTGAAATCATTTTTAAATTCGAGAAATTAAATTTTTATGCAATTATAACCTCTCATCTCCAATTCGTGTCAATGCAGCTAACATGCAGATATGGATTCACATTTAACTCGCAGTTACTTGTGAGTAGTGGTTTGGGACAATTTGTATTGATTCATCAGAACTGACCATCCTTCGGACTTCACCTACACGCACATCCCTCAGCCAACCTTACATTCGAAAGCATTGAATTCGACTTTTGCTCTTAATGGAGCTCATCAGTAGTGCATATCCACCATCCCGTCCGAGATTTGAAATCTGGGCCCATAAAATAGAAGGCATCTATTACCACTGTGCCAAGAGCGCAACGCCAGTCTAGTGCTTCCGAGTTTACGGTTGACTGGAGGAGTTGAGGAATGTGCGTGTGTAGGTGAAGTCTGAAAGATGGTCAGTTCTAACCCATCAATAAAGGTATTGATCAAACTCGTGCAACACCCTGACTTTTACCACATTTGTTCCGAGCCTCATTCACGGGATTAAACATTATATTGCCCCACATCAGACGCAAAATATCTGCAATAATATCCGCTGGTGTTTTGCTTTCATTAGTAGAATGCCATTGAAATGCACAATTTCTCGATTTCGACGACTGTCAAACAGCTTTTGCCATTTTTTCTAGTGTGTCGCGCCCGGGCCAATAACAACCGGTTTCGAGGTAGACAACTTCTACCTGTTTCTAACGTTTCTAAGTGCATTCAAATCGCAACTACTGGGCGATAATTTAATGGATTTAATGAATTGTGCTTGATCCATCCAGAAACCGCATAAATGTGAAAAAAACAATATTTAATGAGGTCTAAATCTTTTCTACCACCAACCTCAATAATAACACTTATCTCGGAAAAACATGACTTCTGTGAATGCATTCCGAGAATGTCAACTATCAAAAACCTGCCCCATTTGAGTGACGAATTTCTCACTATCCAGAATGGTGTCATGTTCGGCAGATCAACAACAAGGTTCTTACTATATGCTTTCCTTCCAACTCATTAAGCGGAATAGATACTTAACTTTTTTGGAAGAATTGGTCAGGAGATACGATAAGCTATTTGTAATTCGTGTATTGAACAGAATAAACACCCAAGTGAAACAGTAATCATATATTAAACAGACTGAGCGTCCATGCTAACTTGCATAAAATATTTTTCAAAATTATTTTCGAAATGCGATGGAAATGTTTGTGCTAACCAACCAAGTCCACCAAGACTGCCTGGTGTATCTGAAAAGTCGAATGGAATAATCCAAGCCTGATACTCTACATTTTCAAAAATTTTTTTTTGAACTCTGGCTACAACTTTAAGGTCGCGCGAATTCAACAAAACTAAGAACGCTGTTGTGGAGGATAAAGTTCGGATTCAATGCTCGTCACACCCATAGCTATCGGCATACACGTATGGTGGTGGAAACTGAAATGTATGTTATCAAAATAAGAGTTATGTTACACGAGAGTTCTATCAAGACCAGTATACTACTCCTACTTCCTAACTATGGCATCCAACTTGTGCTGATATTTATATGAACAGTGTGCAGTTTAATTTATGATAATGACTTTTACAAAGAAAATTCAATCATGAAGGAAAAAATAACTCGAGGTGAATATCATCAACTGTTAGTATGATGGAACTTGAATTTGTATGTCGACAAACAAATTCCTATCCATAGCATAAAAAGCCAAAAAGTAATTTTTGCGCACTGTTCATCTAGAGATTTCGCCCGTTTGCAGTTCAACAACCAAGTCTTTTAGTTAACTATCACACGGACTTGCACGTCATGTTCGAAACCCGTTAGTAATACACAATACGTCGGATTATTCGTATCCTCCGGAAACCCATTGATTGACAGAACAATCCTCTTTAATACTGAGTGAAAAAATTTAAATTTAATAAAAGCGAAGCAAAAATTTGACAAGTGATGAGATTGTGTGAATGTAACCAAGTAGCATTGCATATTCACGGCATATTTAGGCACATCAGAACTGGTTCTATGTTCTTTTGCCCCGGGGTGGACTTGGGTTGGGAATTGAAACCCGCTACACTTGATAGATGCGATCTGCTGCTAACATCTTGACTGCAGGTGTGCAATTGACTTACTTCGCTTGGACTATGAATCATTGAGTTCCCTTTATCCATTTCATCCGTGCAAAAGAACACAAATGTGACCAGATGTGTTCACATTTCATTTAATCTTCTCAATCGCTGACTTAAAGCAAACACAGCATATGAGTTCGAGCAATTATGCTGAACGAATGCGTACATGCACACAAAAATTACTAAATATAGAAGTCGAAGGTAAGTGGATTGGCCAAATCAACTGTTTAATCGTTTCAGTCGCTGACTTATTCAATGCATCACCCGACCTTGTGCACACAAACGTTTTTGATACAATCAGTCCACTTCCCTTGTGAAGTTGGCCTTCTACTTTTATATTTAGTAATCACTTTATGCTTGTACACATTTGTTCACCATTAGTGATGAACCCCAGGTGCTATATGTATAAACCCCTGTTTGTTTGAATTCAGCGATTGAGAAGATTAAACGAAACGTTAATATTTCGTTTGAATTATTTACGTCCTATACCTTGACAAAAATCGGTTATCGTTGAATACAACTTCCGACGAATTCTCGTGCGTAACTTGAAACATCTGACTTCATTCGTGGTGTTTTGATTAAAAATAGGCTCATTTTATAGTGTCCACAAATGGCCATATTACTCGCCAGGCGGAAAGTTTATGCGTATGCAATTGTTCAAATGTGATCGTTGTCTTCAAATATTCGACTGATGCACAGAATGATTTGTCAATCAAACCAGAAACTTGAAGAGGCACCAAAAAACAAACAGACCGGATTTAACAACATGCCATTCACCTCCACTGTGAAGAATACATGCCGTGACATATTTCCGGATACAATAACTTCGACTGAGTGTGTGCAACATTTGTAAAACCTGGGAATCTCAATAGTTTTTAACCAGTCTTCTCTCTATCCACTAACCCAATGGAAAGTAGTTTCGACCAAAACCGCAAAAGTGTAAGCTGAGCAACCGCCGGCAAGGCTGTGAATTGCAGACCTATAGACAAAAGGGAACTAACTGATCCATACACCAGTGGTGAATAGTTCACATGTGTTTCACTCCCACTGTGCGATATCACCTACGTTTTTCAATTTGATCGAGGGATGCACTCTTCTTGTCCAGATTGTATAAATCGAAAACATTTTGTGCTATTTTCGAAGAATTCATTCTGATGATCATAATCCATTCTTCATAAGTTTATATTGTAATATTGGAACTGATCCTCAAAACAAACGAATCACCCTGAAACTAAAAAAGCTAATGTGAATATCAGTTAATGACATCCAGTGTTTCCATGATTCACTGACGTATAAGACAAATCGGGGTTAATGATGAAATTTTACTCATCTGCATACGAAATGCACACACATCAGGGTCTGGGGATTGCTCCTTGAGTGTGTATCTCATCCAATGAGAAACTTGTTTAGTCCCCAATAGTCAGTGCAGATTTTGTTTTCAGAAAGAATTTGTGTTGTCCGATACAGAGAACTGAGCAGTTGTTCCATTTTTTCTTTCGAAATTCATCAACAACAACTAAAACTGTCTGTCTCTGTCGGTGCTGGAATTGGAAATCCTCGGATGAGGAACCGAAAAACAGCATACAAACCATTTGCTTCAACTTCGCATGAAATTTAAAAAAAAGTATCATATTCACGCAGCCATACGCCATCCACTGTGTAGCTCAGCAGTGAAGGCTTTTTTCTTCCGACCAGAACTCTGATGGTTTTAGTACCGCCAAGGGAAAAAAACGTGGAAGGTAGTGATTACTAATTAGAATAGGGACGAAAGAGACACTTCGTTCTGTCTATCGGATATTGAAAATTCACGTCAACTTTCCTATTTCAGATTTCACAGTACTCTACGCGTATCAAAGGAGACCCAGTGATATACAACTCTTAAGATGATGAACTAAGAACCAAACAACCAAAAACCAATGGAACCGCTTACAGTGTTGCCCCCTGGTTCTTTGCTCTTCAAGCATAGGATTTCAACGAGTGATACAAATCTACGTTCCAACAGACAGGCAGTACGTTTCGATCATCCAGGGTGTTTCGACCAATGATGAGAAACAATCCAAATAAAAATTTCGAAGACCTCGGAGCAGAACAATTCTCAACTGTTAAAACGGACTCACTGTGCCTTTATATAGTGCCCGCGTATGCGCATGCACCAGGAATGGAAAAGAAATGCATCAATGGGGGGACTATCGATGCAGTGTATAGTTACTTCTAACAGTCGCGGCATAGCACCGGGTGGTCCGAATAGTATTTCGCGAATAATTTCCAAATCGGAATTGGTTTGCACCGAGGTGTCTGACATTAATAATCACAGTCCCCGGACTTGATGGACTCACGTTCGGAGCAATCATACTTCACATGCAACTACAATACTGGCCGAATGTGATGCACTAAAATATTTTCTTTATTATCAAATGGAGTTTCATTGTATTTATCACCTATATTAATGCTTTAGGTATGGACAATAGTTTATATCCTGTCTACTTCAATGTACGTATTTTCTGGGCTGCATGAGTGTCAATTAAACGTGCCTGACCTTGAGTGCCAAGATTAAATGATCTCAACATGAAAACCGCAAACTGTATCAAGTATGACAACGCAATATTTTCAAACAGGAATGACTCAAAAATTATCCTAAGTTACTTCCATAAACCCTTGCCATCTCGGTTATTTGTTATGAGGCATTATTTTATCTAATATATTATCCATCATAGCAACTCTTTTGGATAACCAAATGAAATTCTTTCACAATCCAGAGAAATTGCATTAAATAAGGTTTCATAATAATAATCTATGCTTGATATCTAACTCAGTCAATTTGAGAAGTGCCACCTCAATCAAAGTCAACCTTGAAATCAAGGTCATTTTTGTGCACAGCTTTAATGTTTGTATTGTTGTCACCATAATGAAGCAGGCAGCGTTCAAAACCAAAAGTTCCCGTTATCTCAGTGAAAAGGACAGAAACAGAAGTGCACGAGCACACAAACTGGGATTTTCCATATTACACCTTGCCCAATGCTTTAACATTAACAAAAGCACAATTTACAGGATAATCCATGGGAAAACAACAACCAGAATTTCATGAAAAATTGTCTGGAGAAATAATCGTTTTTCAAAATAGCGCTCCGTTTCATGTTACACGAGAGGTTAGTAAATTTATTTAGTTAAGTAGTCTGGTTCACTTATTATTTGTCTTCAGAATTCAGAAAAGATGCTTGACTCTAAGGTCCAGTTCATGCAACTTCCTCCTAATATCCCGGACCTCAACGTGATTGAAAATCTGTTTCCTGTTTTGAAGAGAGAGGTCATTGTGCTACCTGTACATTGGACATTGGAGGCAAAAGTGTGATATGTAAAGGAGCACAAAATAGAAAATGACTACATAACAAAGTTGGTGGATTCAATGCCGAAGAGACTCGAAAAATTCATAAAGAACAAGGGCAGACCAATCGACTACTAGTGTATACAAACTTTACATCTTGCTTATTATCAATGTTAATTTGTTGTTAATAAAAACTGTTCCATTCTCTTTAGTTACCTCTTAACCCATCATGGTCTAGGTCAACCACTACTGACGAAATGGGAGTATCCGCTACATTTTGAACCGTTCCATCTGCTGAGTATAAGCGATTCAGGAAAATCACGGGTATAAAGACTCTCCAAGGCTTGTTTATTATTATTTGGAAAAAATTTACTTCAGTATAAATGCTGTTGACTATACGAACCGACAAGTGTTTCACAGGGACCTGTTGCTTCAGTTTCTATTAGACCTGTGTGCTTAGAATACATCGAGCACCAGAAGTACAACTAGACGGTGAAATACTTCAAATCTACAAGCAGTATGCATTTTCCAGAATTTGGTGTCGATGGTTTCCAACTGTGGTCTCTTTGAATGCTTGTAATACGTCTTTGTGATTCTGTGCTTCACAGTTCTCCACTGTTATTTTTAAATTGCTCAAGGCTGAATTTGTTGGTTTAAAGAACCAATCATATGATATTAAATACCAAACTGAATTTTACGGACTTACTGCTGATCACATCGACACAGACGTTATGAATCTGATTTTTCTCTTAGTTTAGGTTTATTCTGTTCTGAGATCTTTGTGACATTTATCTGGATTACTTCCCAACGTCGCATGTTGACCAAGGCTGAAAAACTGTGAATAAGCAATGTGAATGGCAAATATTTTTGAGGTGGAGATTCCCGAAAGTTACAGTCAACATAGTATCCAAAACGAGACAGTTTAATCATGTAGCGGTTTAGTGAATCCCAAATTGACGGGGTATTGAATTAACACATTCTCATAGGATGGTTCGAATTCCATCGAGTTCCTTTCTCACAGGAAAATGTAATTTCAGTGGAGTTATTAACTTTTTTACTTGATCGATTCCTGTATCCATTTGGGATTGTGCTATTAAAACTTTCATATCCTCTCCTAAACAAAAACGACCTCACAAGAGTAGTTCGGCGTTTACTAAGATTTGTTTTGATCAATTGTACGTCGATAATATTATAACGTTTGATGAGAATAACTTTTTTTCTGAACGGCACAGTTTGTGACTGCGAAAATCCATTCTGAATCTGAATCATCACTTTCTCTACGCAGCGGAATAACCCACAACTGCTTAGTTTAAACATTTGTCGTCTTACTGAAATGATATGTCATGTGACTTGCTGCGCAGAGCAAAACTTTACAATAAGCCATCGTTGAAATTTTTTCCTAATGCTATTGTTGATTGATTGATTGATTGATTGATTGATTGATTGATTGATTGATTGATTGATAGGCAGGTAGATAGCTCAGAAAGCTGAATCGCGATACCTTGGAATTTAAAGTTTCCAGTGCTCAATGAGCACTAACTACTCCAAACATTTCTTACGGATCATTTGTGCCGTTGACAGGTTGGAATATGTACCCCGTTTAAATTCGGGGTTCATCATCGGTGAGGTGTTAAACAACCGCAACGGTAGTGATCGTGGTTCCGGAGGCCATCATCACAAAGGATCCCGAAATTTCAGCTGTGCGAGAGAAAAACCGATGCAGTCACGTGTACAACCGAGTTACACTCAACTGAACTAACCACCCTCCTTCTCGTTCTAATCCCACCAGTCCTTTTTCTTGTAGTCATCCGCACCTATCACTTATGTTCACTCTTTTAATCACAACTTTTTCTCACGCTAAACATTCGCACCTGTTTCACCGAGCCAAAACAAATTGATGTATGCACCTAGTAAACGGCCAATCATCCTATCGGGTGTTCCTACTTAGTCCACTCAGATTCCACATGTACAATATGGTGGTGGTGGTGGT
>UZAN01040331.1:3889-15696 GCA_900618425.1 Echinostoma caproni | reverse complement strand
CGCGCCACGATTGCAATGAACAAACAACTCGTGTGTGTGTGTGTGTGTGTGTGTGTAATTCGAAACTGTTTGAATGCATGTTTCGATTTGTGCCGGGTTGCGCAACAGGGAGACAAAATACAACTATGTATGTAAATGTATGAATGCTAGGGAGGCTACGCCCAAGATAACAGCAAATAAAAACAACAGACATACCTAGCATCAGTGTTGAAAAACCGATAATAGTAATAATAACAAGAAAAGTGACAATCGCCTATTGCAAAGCAACCGACGTGGAAAGTGATTCGACAGGAAGTACTGCTTGGTACTTGCGAAAGTTGATGCTTAACTCTGGTCGTGTGAATCTTTCAACCTCACGGGGGGACTGAACTCGAAAACCCACCGGCAGAGTTCTACCTACCTGGATACTGAAAAGTTGATCATATTATTTTGTAATAAAAATAATTTGATAGAAAACACCCGTGAAGCAGTACAGTGAAATCAAACATCCCACAAAATAATAAAAATCAAGTCGTTTACAATCAAATCACAATCAACTATGGATCGATTGACGCTTGAAAACATGCCTTTTTAATTTTCAGTCAGACAGGGGTGTCTGACTCAATTGAGAGAAACTTCCCATTTTTTATGTAGCAAAAACTCCAATCTGACGAACAACGCGACCGTTCAGGTGGTACAGTCTGGATAGCCATCACAGCATCCGTCAGCGGTGGCGAGATAAACATTTACCAGTTCATCTAAATACGTTACGTTCAATAAACCTTATTCTTTGCACTGCGGCTATTGGGATGTCATTAGAATGTTCACATCTTCCCGCCCGCCCGGAAATATCTCTTCCGACGTGGCTAGTAATTTCAGCTAGGGTAATAGTTCCATGTTCGAACCAATAACAGATAAAGTTGAACTATTCGACCGGTAGTGAAGACACAGTCTCACTACAGCAGTTAGCCTCGAAGACAAACTGTTCCCATTTGGAAGACTCGAGCAGGTAACAACATGAGGATTCCTGGACAACATCCTTCAGATGAATCTGCAGTCAACAGAGTAGATAGTAGGTATACTGTGGAACACGTTGATCTGGATGATCTCATCGAACCGTAAAGGGAAGAGTCGACCCTATAAACTTTCCTATCAAGGAGAGCCATTTAATCATTGCATATCCAGCACAACACGGGCCGGAGGAATGTTGTGAATTATTATGTTCGTCTGCACACTGTTCGTATATCACACCTATCCATACTCTACTCTATGCGTCTCAGTTCAATCTATTCTGCTGACTGCCTGTGACCATAATCGCTTCTCATTCTCGATTATTTCTCGTTCTCGGTTTCAAATTCATTGCAGTACAAACGCGTTTATAGCAAGCTCATTGGTTGATGAATATACGTCAATGATGACCACAAATAATAGTGAAACTCTGGTCTGATGCGTTCCAAATGTATGGTGCATTGAATGAACCAACGACGTGTGCGTATGGACACAGTTCGAAACAGGCTCAAATAAATCAAATCTTATATCACTGCTGCCAAGTCACGGGAAGTTATATGTGCATGTTTAATTCATAATAATTGCAAAAGACTATCCCTCATGCGGGACAAAACAGTAGGCATACAATCCGCAGGTTGTGTGGCGTCAAACGTCATCCAGGTGCTTAAATGATAAATGGTTTTTGACGAAATTGTGAATTGAGCCGAGTCCGATTTTGTTACTATCTTGTGCCCTGCGTTCAACTCACCCGGTTCCACCGCCCCCTTCATTTTCACCGGTCAGAAGAATGACATGGGCCAGTCTCTTGTTTGTCCCGGTAAATCATACCATCGGAAAAACTATTGGAACTTACTCCTAAGTAGACCACTACAAATATATATATACTTTTCAATTAAAAGTTATCAAGTGTAATGTTTTATTGTATAACAGTTTTGCATAGTTTTTGACATAAAGAATGTCCTGTGAGTAACATATCTCAGTCTAATCATAGCCAATAGTTACACTAGGATGGAATAGTTGACCAATTACTACCTGTGGCTAATTATGAAATNTGAAATATTTAGTTGCAGTTTAAACTTATACGTCCTTTATGAGATAATATTTCCTGGAAAGTAATAAAACGAACAGTTAATTGAAAATGAACTAGCCTTTTTCTCTCTCCACTCATCAGCTACGTCTCGTGATGGCGATTTCCAGGTGACACTGTTTACAGGGCAAATTGCGGACAGTGTCATTCTTATCGGCGTTCACTTTTGTCAGGGCTGGGAAAATCAAATCACTCAAAAGATATTGTGCACATACGAGTTCAAACCGATGCGATTCCAGTGAAAGGGATTTGGTTTTAACCCTGTTTTAACCGCATTTCACCTTACTCACAAATAAATGACTCGTACCCATCTTTCAGCACTGTGACTGAAACATAAAAAACACATGATGAAACCACTCTGAAGTACAAAGACTACGGTGAAACCAAATCATTACCATTCAAAAATACTTCGGTTCTATTATATAAAAAAGAGTACGTAAGCGTAACGACTATTTCCGCACTTTCCAATTGGTCATTCTGACAATTGTAAATCAAATTTTCATCAATGATTCACGACGTAATTAGTAACATCGTCACGAACTTTCAACTGTCACGGAACTGCTCATCTGTGAGCCTGATAAATCTAAGACATACGGTTGCCTAAACCGACCTATCTGTGTCCTCAACTAGGGATTCGTCTGTATCTTGTGAGTATCTCACAGACCACCTAAAACTATCGTTTCGATCCGTACTGCCCCCGTTGAAACTACCCGTGTGCGAACAGACGACACATTTACCTCAATCCGCTTGAAACAGCTGCGTTGTCAGAAGTAAGAAGTCTTTCTGTGTTAATCAAAGCGGAACTCCAGCCACTGAACACTGACTGATACTGCCCCTGGGAACACCACTCCAAGCGACATGTGGCGCGTTCTAAAAAACCTGCAGCATTAGCTCAAACCGTCACGCACTCAATGTGTCTCCCTGTCATAGTTTACCGCCATTAATTTTGCATTAGCAATCGAATCCCCCTTCTCTATATCCACGCACGAAAAAACAGGCAAGGCTAGTGGTCCTGACCATCTGTCCCCTGTTTTACTCAATGCACCTGATGATACCCTTATGGTCGCTTTAAAGGATATCTTTGATTTTTGTTTGTCTAGTGGTAAGATTTCTGACATTTGAAGACTCAGTCGACCGAAGCCCGTCCCAAAACACGTGCCTGTGAAATATGACTCGATAACCTGTAGTTCTGTTATGTTCAGGCTATTTGAGGAAACCTCCTTCCCAAGATTGTTTTCGAAGCTGTAATAGCAGATGATAGTTTCTAGGTCGATCACAAACAATCACATATCCCACCCACTGTTGTCATACACACTCCGTACACTCCACGGCTTCAACATAGGATAGAATGTGTAATACCGTAGGCATGATATTCTTTCCCTACAAGAATGATTTTGATTGTCTTGACAGACCGAACTTGTTGACTAAGCTTTCAGAGAAGTTTAAAACTTTGGCATCTTCCAAATCATACATCATTATTTCACTGATCCTATCTCATTTCATTTCATTTCTCATTTTTTGCCGGGCTAAATTTTCTCCATCAACAATATGCCATTCATTCCTCATTTCTCTTTTAATTATGTATCAATTATATGTCTCTTCTATATTCATTAGCTCCATATATGTCGATAATGTATTAGTTGACCGTAAACGTCCTGCTGATCTATACCAATCTCTACAACAAAGCCTTTTCTCCTGTCTTTGTCATCAGGTTTCCATCTCAAAAATTTTACCTCATCATTTCTTTTCGTCCAAGCACGTCCACGAAACGTTTGTACGGTTGCAAGAATACAGTTTGTCTCCCTTAGTTTATAAATGCTTGAACCATAATCCACTGGTCCCATTATTATTCAGTCGTTTGTTCTGGTCTCCTTGAATGAGATTTTATTCTTCTGAGAATATCTGTGAAGCATCAACATTATAATTTAGCCAACTTCTTAGAACGATCTTTGCAGACATTATTATTACTAGCCCCACTGATGATGATGCATGGAACAAATTCACCCACACTGTAACCAGAGACATTTTACATCCTTCCTATACAAACGAACAAACAAATGGTTATATGTGAGTAATGGAGAATTTGATTCGTTTTCATAGAAGGAATTAGTCGTCACATACAACAAGTAGCCAAGTTGTACGTGTTTCCAACCGAATCATGGCCCTCGGTAAGCTAGTGTTGAGATGAACGAGGTCCGTGATCCGTAACAAGCTCGCAAAGATGGGTTGTGCTATATCGTGTAAATGGAAAATGAAAAACCGTCTGCCCGGTGGCTGAGTGGGTAGCATACTTGCGTTCTGCCTGTGAGGTCCCGGGTTCACCATCCCCAGTTGGATCGATAGATTCGCGTTGCTCATGATACCCAACCAGGTCAAAACAGCCGTATANTCATGTACTTTACACACGACGAATTGCATCTATGAAACAAATGGTTATTGACCAAAGAAATGCGTAGTCGACATTGAGGAAAGTAGTGGTGGCCATAAAAAACTGTCCAGGCAAATACATAACTGTATACAACCGTGCCCATCACAGGAGCTAGTTTTGAAGTTTCTACTTCTCCTAATCACAATGCAATTCGTCTACACTGATCGTATCTCCCGTTGTGGGCTCGAAAGAGTATCCAACAAATCACGTAAATGTTTAACTGCCTAACTAATTTCGAGCTCCACAGTTCGATATATTATTCCACGGAAAATTTCGTTCTCAATGTTTCCAGTAATAACGACTCGGAAAGCTGAAAACTCATGCCATATGCGTACATAAAGTAAGTGTTTTTATTGATTTAACTATGTTCTCAAACAATTTGATGTTTGCCACCCAAGAAAATTTATATCCAGTTTGATTACAATAATTTTGGTCCGCAAAGCATTTGGTAAATGAAAACTTGCAACAAAATCAAACAAAGTTTCTTATAAAACAGGATTTTAACGGTGTGTTGGTATATTTTCATATTCATTCCACTTTCAGATCAGCTGTAAGGAGGGAGATTAATTTGGAACCTTTTGACCAGGATTTGTTGTAACCTAAATCTTATTGAAATACGTTATTGGTTCATCTTGTGCAAATTTTCAGACACCAAGGTCTGTGTATTGATCTTGATATGTGTTGGTCTCAATTTGTGAAAATTTCGCATCGGATAAACCAAGAACATTTTAGGCGTTGGTGTTGGTCATTACATATGGATATGCAGGCTAGGGGGTTCTATTCCGAACCCAAGAAGTTCGTAATTCCATGACCGGTAGGGATCCAGACATCCCGAGATCGGCAGATGAGTCTCAAAAAGGACAGAAACGTTGTCCGATGTTGCTATCTGTGGGCCGTCAGACATGATTTCATCAGTAATCAAAATATCCGAAGTCAATGAAGAATCAACACAATCACAGGTGAGAGAGCCCCACAATAGGTTCAATAACTCAACCCCAGAATCTGTGAGTTCACATAGATTAAACCAACCACATGTTCAGTGGTCGTGTCTAAATTCTAAAAAGCTCAGTAGCTTTGGCGGGATTCGAACCCATGCATGGCGACCGCGTACGGGTGTGTTGGTCAGAATCCCACAGAGTTTACCGAGCTTTTCACAATCGAAACATACGAGGGTTGTTTTCCGTATTCTACACATGTTCGATTCACAGGTTATACAAATGTTCACCCACGACTTATTTTTATTCTAGGTGGACGGAGTGTACCAGAAAAGGCGGAAACAAGATGCCACAATACATCCTGTCGATCAATACGCTCGGATCAAAACACATATACTCTCAAATGTTCTAATCATGACGAACTTAACACGAACTACCGGGTATACATATATATATATATATGTGACGGTTTTGTAAACAACGATGTTGATATATATGTATGTATTTGATAATAAGTAGTATGCAAATGACTGGACAAAATTGCCCTGGAAGCACACGACCGGTTTCGCGGTTCTTTCCGCTCGTCAGGCATGCGTATCCGGTAATCTTTTGTCAGTTCATTCATACACTTGTACCCAGGAAGTGTATTTTCGTCACAATAACCTTTTTTGCAACGCCGGGTGACCATCGGATAGATAGCTCTTTCAAAGCCAGTCCAATGAAGAATCAATGCTATGATTCGATGTCTTTGTAAGTGGGTTAGATGCTACTAACCGCATATATATATATATATATATATATATATATATCACGATTTCAGAAAGAACATTGATTGACAAATGCAATCGGGAGAGTAGTCAGTTAGGATAATCCCACACATAAACTGTTCTTTCAATGTAGCCA
The DNA here is from genome assembly GCA_900618425.1 of Echinostoma caproni. Lineage (NCBI taxonomy): Eukaryota > Metazoa > Platyhelminthes > Trematoda > Plagiorchiida > Echinostomatidae > Echinostoma > Echinostoma caproni. The sequence goes on along the minus strand of UZAN01040331.1, from coordinate 9,356 downwards.
TGGGCAACCTGTTGCGTCTTTTGTATCTTGGTAACGGGCTTATGATTCAGCCTGGTTTGAAGCTAAAAAGGTATTCAATTCAACATGGATTTGACTTTCTGTGACCACGATCGTTGGCCCACGAATATCAAGCAAAAGTTGAACATGTGATGCCAATTAAACAGACAGATTAGCGTTAATTTCGGTTAAACAGACGTGTAAGATAGGAGCAAGCAAGAAGTAAAGACTGATAGGAAGAAAATATGCTTGCCATCGGGGTGATACATACTTTGAACCAAATCCCCGTTTGGTGGAACTGTTTCTTCGCATGTTTACTTCATAGGGATTCGAATTGGTGGAACGTAAGGTTGTTTTTACCCACGAATTCCGAGCTCCTGTTGGGAAAAAATCATCCCAACCTCTACGTATAGTAGTGACTTGTTTGCTAGCGTCACTACCTCTCTCTTCAAATACGCTAACGATGTGGTTTATGTCAGGCCATCTCCAATTTTTCTGGTCTTTCACACTTCTGAAAATTTTAAAAACACTCAGCAATTTTCCGCCACATCCAATCTCTCTCATAATTCCTCCAAATGTTTAGAATGTTCCTTTACATTATCGCGCTCTTTTTTCCCATCTGAACCGGTATCGATTAGCTCTGAACCAGTGTACCCGGCAAGCTGTATTAAATATCTGGGGAATTTCATCGATGCTATTCTTTACTGGACCTCTCACATTCAACATATCGTCAATTAGGTTCGGTGACTTTCTTTTCAGATCCGTAAACTTCGTCAGTTTCGTATTCAACAATCAATTATTTCCAAATTCGTGTACCAGTGTTTTTTCCTATCTTACTTTATTGTTCACCTGTTATTTTTTTCCAATCTCTCAAAGAAAGATTGGAACTTGCTTCGAAGTGGACTGACCATCATTAGCCGTGTCTTTTCAAGCCGCTGGAGGAGTTGGTAACTAACCTGTGCGAACATGATTTGAATGCGTGCGAAAAGTTTGCACATAAGATTCCTATGGACTTTACACAGATTTAACTTCCTATATTTCCATGTGTCAACTAGACCCCAATAACGATGTCTTCCCTCTCGAATAAACATATACCGTAATTCTACAGTACCTTCCTGAGCACGTATTCCAGTGAACAAAAAACAGGTTTTCACGGAATTAATTGACAGTTTTTGGATTTAAATCGTTCTATTGTTATTTCTTATTTTTGTTTCTTTCTCCCTTTTTCCGAATTATATATTCTTAACAATAACAATAAGAAAGAGACCGTAATTTGAGCAGCAAATAAACCTAGAACGAAATCCACGAATTTAGCAGAAAGATGCATTGCCAACAGTTTGCATATCGAGTCCAGAACCCTAATCGGGGCGTTCGTTGCGATAACCATAGGTACGTGTAATTCAGTATGATATTCCACGCACTGTATAGCTTTGATGGTAGCAACTCACTTTCTTATCTATTGTTTTTAATTTGATTTTTATCAAGTAAGAAAACAAACAATAATAATTCCTCTGTTTGGCAAAAAATCATGCCTGGATAGTTTGCATACAATAATAAACCTCAAAAATATCGCCAACTCTCATAGATGGAGAAGAGTACGTAAAGCATTATTTTTCAAAAAATAAATTCGTCATTCAGTTTACATGTATCACACATCCTGCGTTCGACAACAATGTGCACGATTTTCCTGCAAGAGGTGATCACAGCTACCACCTGTTCACTTCTTGTGTTCTCGCAAATATTGACCGTTTGGTAATGCTACCAATTTCCATTGGAAGCTTTGAAGTCAGCGTGCGGGGGGAGTTAAGTTTTGTAGCGTGATGAAATTTCCTGGATAATTAGACCCGAGATAACGTTGTTTTAGGTTGCAGTAGCTAAAACCAGCGCCCGATCACGTCGTTGGTCGATCAGAGTTAACTGATGCCAATTAAACACTTGTAACTGTTAGTTGATCGCTTTTCTCTGCCTCCATCATCATTTGTTCCTCACGAATGTTATCGTAGACTGCGTCGCTTATCCTTTCGAATACGCAAGCTACGATAATTTCGAGTGAAGCATGAAACTATATGTTCCTTTGTATACCAATGCATTTTTCCTTCCATACTTTATTGCTCACCTGTTATTTTCCCTGGACTACTTAGAAAGGATTTCATTACTCTCTGTCGCGGTTTGGTGATTATCAGTCGTGCTTGTCCTATGCCTTTAAACACTCTGATCACAAAATTGTGCAATTTGCATATCACTTCATGTGGGAATTTCGCTCATAAGATACTCAATGACCCCAGTCATCCGCTCAATCCCGATTTATCGACTTGCTGTTCCCACGCTACAACCCGATCCAATTATCGCTGCTTGCCCTCCCGCATAAACATTTATCGCAACTGAACGGTTCCCTATCTGGTTCGTATTCTCACTGACACGATGAAGATCTGCAACGGACCAATTTTAAATCTTCAGAGATAAACATCTGTTTAGTTTTTACCATTGTTGTACATGAATTTTCATTTTATTTTTTATCCCATTTTAATGGGGGACACATTTTTGACTGAAATATAGGCACAGTTGCCTGCACAAGTCATTTATAATACAATACAATCAATGAGAAGAAAAAGACGAACCATACAATCAGCAAAAAGGGGCTTGCCAATATTACGCTAATCCACCACGCTGGACATCATGTTAAACGTGAGGGGGGGGCAATTCATTGCTACAGGGTAACGATGTCTCCATTTTTCTTTTCATTTTACTTCCTTTTATTGAATGCACATAGATACCATTTTTCAGGAAGGAGGAAGCGGCCAATCAAAGGGCTGCCCTGCAACACACAATGGGGAAAGTCAGACGGTGGTGGTGGGATTCGAACACTCCTCCTCCGGGGTGATAATTGGTGACGTTACCACCGGACCACCACCGCCTTTACACTTTGCAACCGTCCTCATTCTATCTACATCCACCCCATTAAGGGTGACTCCTGTTTTGGAACGTGCGCATGCACAGAAGCACTCAAACAGTTATGATACTTCCAATTTGTATAGTGGCTGATACATGTGCAACTACTAACAAACTCTAACGAAAGCAAGACTCAATGATATGGTCAAGTGGATGAAGAAAGAAAGAAAATGATGAATAAAGATTAAGTGTGAAGCTTTGTCAGTCAGAATTAATTATGAAACTATTTGTGTCGGGATGATGATAGCACATCCCCACCCCACCCCGATAATATAGTTTGGGGGCAGGTTGGAAACTAAGACCATAACGGCAAAAGGAAGCCACCAACTAGAGTAAACAAACTAAACCAGTGGTTTTGCACGCAGACGTATGCAACACATTTGAGGAGCCTTACACTGCTGCTTCACTTGGAGACAATATGTAGATCGTTTACCCAATTTTTCTCACTCATTCTGCAATCTAGCACGGGTGATCAAGGAGAACGAACGTATAGAACTGATACGTGGTTTTTCTCCGTCGTCGAACAAAACGAAACGAACCACCATTATATTTGACAAAAACTGTAACGTATTTCACCAACAATCGAACCACAACCAAGCAAGACAGGTCGAGATTGATGCGGTCAATAACTTATCCATACCGTTATCACAGGACATGGAATAACAACCGGGACGCTTTATTTTAGTCGCGCTCAGAGATCGCAAACAATCATCATCATAGGACCTTTGTCTCTGTTGTGAAAGTTATTGTACCATGCTTTGTTCAAAGATCAACGATTTATTATAGGAATAACTTACAAGCTCATGCATTTTTTGTGCCATAGGTTCGTGTTGTGGTTAAAAGACAGTGATATATACTCTTGTGTAAAATGTCACATTATACGGGCTTCTTCCACTGTTGCACGCAGCTTCACTTATGTTGTAATGTAACAGATGCTAATGCATCCTCAAATCTGTTTGAAAGATTTAATGCTTGGTGCACAGACGACGTGGGGTGGGAGAGAGTTCCAGGTCGAACACACTGACTGAGAATGACTGACGCCGGCATTTTGAGACCACTAATTTGAATGGATGTCCTCTAAGATGAAAGTTGGGTGATAATTTATTTGTGCTCAACACACATCTGGATTACTGGCTTGCTGTTTTCACCAGAGGTACACCACACGAGTCGGGCAAAGTGCAATCTTCTATCCAGAGATAAAGACGAATATCATGATTGTGCCAAATCTGCCTCCAGTTAGTAAACCGCATTTCCATATCTGCCATGTGATTTCGTCATTAACGTTATTAAAACTTGTTGCTTCAGAGGCAAGAGGAACGCTGTCGACGGCAGGAATAGGTTCCTGCCATTTTTTAAAGAAGTACTGTGCATTTGGATGAAGCTAGGCATAGTGCTATCAACGCACCGGAAGACCGCTCGAACGTCTAAAATTACTGTGGCAGATGGTCTTGGATACTCGTAGGAATACTTGACGAAGGATGACTTTCTGATCGATACTCTGACAAAAACCAGCCTGTCCATAGCGAACTAGCTTCTCGCGTGTTCTAATTAGCCTACCGAGTGAAAGAGAGACGTCAAAAGCTTGGGAACATCTGAACTGATCACTGTCGAATCAAACGAACCCAGGTCCTTGTGAAAACGTCCCCTCGCGATTTGATGTCAGCCAATTAGAAAGTAAACAGTATAAGCAGTGGAACGATTATCCCTACCCCGCCCACCCTATCTGATAGCTCTAGTTAGCGTCCATAAGTTGTGACACCTAAATTTGTACCATCATTATCTAGTATTGCGTGCAACAAGGTTTAACGACTTGCCAACAACCACTGCACACCTGGGTCTTCTTCGCTTGCGGGCTTCTTCCGCAATCTATCTGAGGTGTGTGCCGATAGCGTCTTTATATGATGCTTTTACACCCACCCACGCACCCTCGGATGAAATATGCCGGACCAGTTGATACCAATGAATGATTTACAATCACAGTTAATTTGAAACTATCACTCAATGTGAAACAAAATTTACAAAAAAAAGAAAAACAACAACAATCGGTTGCAAAGTTTATTCGAAAAGAAAAATAAACTCAGTGTTCTCACAGGACGGCCGAATGGTTTGGAGCGTAACTTGCTAGAAGTCGGGAAAATGTCCAGTAGGAGGAGGAGTACGAAGGACCGTGCGAACTGATTAGTACCAGATGCATACACGGCAATCACGTGAACCACTCCACCCCCCTGTTACGGTCCCCCTCGAAACATAGGAGATAAATACTGCTGTTTTATCCTGTTTTGTTCTCATCAATTCACCCTGTAGAACACTCCGATTGAGCCAGGGAGAAAAATCGGAAAACAGATTCCATCATATCACAAAAGGAGGAAAACCTTGCGTTAGGGTGAGAATAGGAAAGATACTAGACGGAATAACCAAGACAGCAGTCGGATATCGAACTGGAAGAATAGAGGACAAACAAAAGAGCGAATGAAACCGGTGAGCTTCGTCACTAAACCGCTGAAATGGAATGAACGAACCA